>PVKM010045089.1:0-12059 GCA_004027735.1 Carollia perspicillata
CATTTCTCTGAAGAGATGAAAGAATGGAAACCTGAGAAAATTCACAGGTCAGTTAATAATTTAATCATCCTTTAAAAATGTATTTATTTATTTTTAAAGAGAGGGGAAGGAAGGGAGAAAGAGAGGGAGAGAAACATCAATGTGTGAGGGAAACATCCATCAGTTGCCTCTTGCACGTCTGGAACCAGGGACCTGGCCTGCAACTCAGGCATGTGCCCTGACTGGGAACCCAACGGTCAACATTTTGGTTCACAGGCTGGCATTCAGTCCACTGAGCCACACCAGCCAGGGTTGATTTATTTTTAAAAATGTGTTATTTATTTATTTTTAGAGAGGGTAGAGGGAGAAAGAGAGGGAGAGAAACATTGATGTGCGAGACATATATTGATCAGTTGCCTCTCGCAGGCCCCCATCCAGGGACCTGGCCCACAACACAGGCATGTGCCCTGATGGGAAATTGAACTGGCAACCCCGTGGACAGCAGTCCAGTGCTTAATCCACTGAGCCACACCAGTCAGGGCTAATAGTCTTTTTAAGCACTCTTTTAAAATAAATATCACCCAACATTTTTTTTTTTTTAGGAGCGAGAGGAAGGGAGGGAGAAAAAGAGGGAGAGAGACATCTGTGAGAGAAACATCCCCCAGGTGGGGACCTGGCCTGCAGGCTGTCATGTGCCCTGACTGGGAATCGAACTGGCGATCTTTTGGTTTGCAGGCCAGCACTCAATCCACTGAGCCACACCAGACAGAGCTGAACATTCTTAAATCAATAATAATAATAGGCATAATAGCTAACATTGGGTGATTATTAATATGCCAGGCACTTTATCTCATTTTATCTTCACAGCACTCTTGCTTTTCAGTTGGTACTAATACTTCAATTTTAGAGATAAGAAAACTGAAGATAAAAAAATTAAGGAAGTTGCCAAAGATCACAGAGCTAGTAAATGGCAGATTAGGAATTAGAGTTAGAAATATATGTAATTGGAAAAACTTAAGCAAGATTCCTTTCTATTGCAGGGAGGGAGCCTGGAGATGGGGGAAAGAGGGCAGAGACTGAAAGTGCAATTGGCCAGAAGACCAGATTTTAATCTGTGTCTTTATTTGTAGATTTTCTTCTCTCAAATATTTACACTCTATATGGGGAATGAATTTGAATATTAGCATGATGCTAAATATGAAGTTTGAATTGAGTAAATTACCATATTCATGTTGTATATAATTGTACAGGGAGCAGTGCTTGGGAAAATGATTATAACAAGCAATCGTTATATTTGTAAGTTTCCAGAAAATGATAATTTTAACAGTGGAAATGGTTATTTGTATTCATATATACTGTAAATGTTATTACAACAGACTTTAAAGGATTAAGTCATTTTTTTACACTGCAGTTCTTTAAATTATATTTTATTGATTATGCTATTACAGTTGTCCCAATTTTTCCCCTTTGCCCACCCCTACCCGGCACCCCCCACTCTCTCAGGCAGTCCCCACACCATTATTAATGTCCATGGGTCATGTGTATAAATTCTTTGGCTACTCCCTTTCCTGTACTATACTTGACATCCCCATGGCTATTCCGTAACTACCTATTTGTACTTCTTAATCCCCTCACCTCTCCACCATTCCCCTACACCCACCTCTCATCTGGCAACCATCAAAACATACTCCGTATCCATGATTCTGTCTCTGTTATTCTTATTTGCTTAGTTTGTTTTTTAGATTCAATTGTTGATATATATGTATGTATTGCCATTTTATTATTCATAGTTTTGATCTTCTTTTTCTTAAATAAGACCCTTTAACATTTCTTCTTTTTAATAAAGATTTTATTTATTGATTTTTAGAGAGAGGGGAGAGGAGGGAGAAAGAGAGGGAGAGAAACATCAATGTGTGGTTGATGCTCATGTGGCCCCCACTGGGGACCTGGCCTGCAACCCAGACATGTGCCCTGACTGGGAATTGAACCAGAGACCCTTTAGTTCACAGTCCATGCTCAATCCACTGAGCTACACCAGCCAGGGCAACATTTCTTTTAATAATGGTTTGGTGATGATGAACTCCTTTAGTTTTTTCTTGTCTGGGACACTGTTTATCTGCCCTTCAATTCTAAATGATAGCTTTGCTGGGTACAGCAACCTTGGTTGTAGGTCTCTGCTTTTCATGATTTTGAATATTTCTTGCCAATCCCTTCCAGCCTGCAAAGTTTCTTTTGAGAAGTCAGCTCAGAGTGTTATGGGAACTCTCCTGTAGGTAACTACTTTTCTCTTGCTGCTTTTAAGATTCTGTCTATACCTTTAACCTTTGGCATTTTAATTATGATGTGTCTCGGAGTGGGCCTCTTTGCATCCATCCTGTTTGGGACTCTGTGTGATGCTGGACTTGCATGTCTATTTCCTTCACCAAATTAGGGAAGTTTTCTTCCATTATTTTTTCAGATGAATTTCCAATTTCTTGCTCTTCCTCTTCTCCTTCTGGCATGACTGTGGGACCTCTTGAAGTTGTCCCAGAGTCTGCTTACACTTTCCTCACTTTTTTGGATTCTTTTTTTCTTCTTGTTGTTCTGATTGGTTGTTTCTTGCTTCCTTATGTTCCAAATTATTTATTTGATTCTCAGCTTTATTCATTCTACTGTTGTTTCCCTGTAAATTGTTCTTTATTTCAATGAGCAAATCCTTCATTTCTGACTGGATCTTTTTAATATTCTATGGAGGTCCTTACTAAGTTCCTTGAGCATCCTTATAACCAGTGTTTTGAACTCTGCATGTGATAGATTGCTTATCTCCATTTCATTTAGCTCTTTTTCTGGAGTTTTGATCTGTTCTTTCATTTGGGCCATGTTTCTTTGTCTCCTTGTTTTGCAGTCTCCCTGTGTTTGTTTCCCTGTATTAGGTAGAGCTGCATGACTCCATGTCTTGGTAGTGTGGCTTAATTAATGTAGCAGGTGCCCTGTAGGGTCCAGTGGCATAGTCTCCCCTATCACCCAAGTTGGGTGCTTGAGGTACGCCCTTCATGTGGGCTAAGCACACCCCACTGTTGTAGTTGAGCCTTGGTTGCTATTTGCATATCAATAGGAGGGTTTTACCTAGGCCAGTCAGATTCAAGGACTGGCTGTGACTGCTGGCCACCTACCTCTACCTCTGTGGAGGATCAGCTGTGTGGGGACAGGGTGGTGGTGCTCCAGTGTGGTCTGTGGCTGTCTGTGGTCTGTGGCTGTCTGTGGTCTGATTGCATAGGCTCTGGGGTTTCCTGGGTGGTGCCCCACCTGTCTTTTGCTTGGGGCACCCTGCCTGAGTTATAAAGCAGTCCGAGATGGTTGCTACTTGTGCTGGGTTGGAGATTCCCAAGTGAAGCCCAGCTATGACTCTAATCTGGCTACCACTATAGGGCTCACTGAAGGCAACTGTTGCTTGTTTGATAGGATTTAGGGTCCAAGACCAGCCATTTTTATGGAAACGCAGCCTAGGTGGGACCATATGCTGCATCGGGTAGAGCCTCTATGGATCTTCAAGGTGGATCACACAGTGTTAGCCAGATTGATGGAGTCTCAGATATGGCACCAGCGTACCAGCTCTGTGTGTGTGAAGGGCTCAGCAAAGGGAGAGTGGTCTCTGCTCACCCTGATTCCAGACACTTCAGTCTCTCCCTGCGTACCTCTGGTGCCCTTCAAGCTGCCACCCTGGTGCTGGAGCTTAGAGGGAGGAGTCTCAGTAGGTAAGTCCATGTGTGGGTTCCCCAAGAGGAACTACTTAGGGATCCATCAGCCTCCTCCACAGACTCAATCCACCCCTGGCTTTCGCAGTCAGAAGTTGTGGACACTTATCCTTCTGGCACTGGAATCCTGGGCTGCGGGGCCTGGTGTGGGTCTGGGACTCTTCGCTCCCCAGGTATCCCTTCCGAATTTCTGTCCATTTGGGTGTGGGGCCAGCCCATTCTGCATCTGTGCCCCTCCTACCAGTCTGGATGGATGTGGTGTCTTCAATCTAGTTGTTGTCAGATTTTCATTCAGTTTGATTTTTGATGTTCCTGAGTGATGGTTGTTCTTTTTTAGTTGAAATTTTGCTATGGTTATGCAAAGAGGCATGCTATGTCTGCCTACGTTGCTATCTTGACCGGATGTCCTGCACATATTTTTTAATGCTTAATGAGAATTAGTTGAAAAGTAGAATTTATTTTGAGGTTCACTTTTTAGTCTTTTCCCCCCAGAGAGTTCATCTATAGAAAAGGTTATCCAAGTTCTATTTTTTTGGGGGGGAGGGGTGAACAATTCCATATAATAAATTCGTGAGCTTCTCTCTCTTTCTCTGTCTTTTCTCTGTCTTTTCTCTGCCTCTGTCCGCCCTCCCCTCCCCCTTCCTCCCCCTTCCTCCCTCTCTTTTTTCCTGTCTCTATTGATGATTTCTTTCAGACACATACATGAATATTTATTTGAATGAGTACGTAAAAATGTTTTTAATTTTCTATTATTCTTTAAGAGATTTTCTTATTTCTTTCTGTTTGGCTATATAAATGTTCTTTATATACAAGTGTTTTTTTTTTTTTAAGAAAAAGCAATTACATTCATTACTTAAGAAAAAGTTATTATGTTCATTACTTAGTTTTTTGCAGATAGGATGTATCGCTCTGTCATTGTTGGTATGTAACAAATGAACTTTTCTGAAATCCATGTTGCAGTATTTTAGCACTTCGTGTTAGCAGTACCTTCCTGTACCGTATTGAAGAAGTATGTTCTACAAAGCACATTTTTCAAGTAGCATTTGAGTTTTTAAGTTAAAACAGAAGCTGAGGATAAGGCCGTCACTGGACTCATGCAAAATTTGTTAGTTCATTTTTTCCGAAGCTGTAAAAGGTAGGTTTTTAATATAAAGTTGGTAGGAAGTCAGTGACTTATTTGCAATTCCTAGAAGGAAAAAAATTATTTTCTGCCCTGGCTGGTGTAGCTCAGTGGATTGCGCGTGGGCCTATGAACCAAAGGATCGTGGTTCGATTCCCAGTCAGGGCACATGCCTGGGTTGCAGGCCAGTTCCCAGCAGGGGACGCACAAGAAGCAACCATACATTGATATTTCTCTCCCTCTCTCCTTCCCTTCCCCTCTAAAGATAAATAAGTAAATAAATAATCTTAAAAATTTTTTAAAGTTATTTTCTCCTAAAAAGAAATTTCTGAATAAATAAATTTTAGATAATGCAGTAATTTCATGGTCAGATTTGTAGAAAAATTTATTCACTGTGGAAACAGAAAAAGAAAAAAAGAAAATCCTGAACTTCCTCTTTGGGTTCCTTGTCTCATTTCTGACTGGGGCTCAGTTCTTGGTTCTCTGTGAAGATCCACTTCCTGTGACAGCGCATCCCATTTTGGATGTTGACCCTAGTCAAAGGTCTGTGGTGCCAGAAGAAAATAAGTTCCTTGATCCTCTTTTGCCATTTCTTTTAGCCCCTTATTTATCATAACTTGTGGTCATTTAAGACCAGAACAGTGTTTGCGAACAATTGAGCATTTCAGCATGTGTTTGAGTACTGAGGAACCCCAGAGAGAGGCAGTATCATTTTAGTCTTGGGGTTTCATCTTCCTGGGGCCCACTCGGTCTAAGGAAACTTATCGTTACTTCACAGAATTAAAATAACAGATTTTGTAATTACAAAGGTAAGTTTTAGACACCTCAGAGTTTTTAGGGTATTTACTGTTACTGAGAATACATGTTTATATTACTCATGCTTTATCCATCAACTGATGTTTAAACTACGGTTTCCTACATAGCAAGTCCTTTTCAGGAGGACATCTGTGTGAACCAGTCTCTGGCCATGATTTTAAGTGGGCAAAGTATAGACATCTGAATTTGAGTTGTCTTTTTCTAATTCTCCTTTAAAAAGTCACGAAAAGAAATAATAACTTTCTCTTTAAACTCAGTTTGAAGTTCTTATTTCACAGTGATTTTCATCCTTTTTATTCTTTCAGTGGATAGTTACTAAGCACATGTTTTTAAAATAACAGTTTTATTGAGATATAATTCATGTACCATATAATTCACCCATATAAGTGCACAATTAAAAAGTTTTTAGTGTATTTACAGAGTTGTACGACTGTCTCTACTGTCAATTTTATTACATTTTTATCTCCCCCAAGGAAATCATATATCCATTAAGAGTCACTTTCCATTCCCATTGCCCTTGGCAACCACTCTTTTATTTCTGACTTTAGAGCACAGGTGGCAAACACAAGGCTGTTGGGCCGAATCAGGCCCTCCTGGCGGCAACGCTGAACTCTCGCTTCACTGTTAAGGAGCAGTTACATTTACACAGTCCTAAAATGACACTGGGCCCTTCGAAGGCAACCGCGAGGCTGATGTGGCCCCAGTGAAAATGAGTTTGACACCCCTGTTCTACAGATTCACCTATTCTGGACACTTCATATTAATTGAATCATAAAATATCAATATTTGCTCCTTTATGACTATGTTCTTTCACTCCTTATAATATTTTCTAGGTTTATCCATGTTTTAGATATGGTTGAAAAAATGTTTATATTCCATTTAATGAATATAACATTTTATTTATCCATTCATCAGTTGATAGACATTTGGGTTGTTTCCACTTTTTGGTTATATAGGTAAGACAAATGAGGTGCTTAGCCGACAAATTAAGGATACTAAGGCTGTGCAAGTACAAAATTTAAGTAGGTTTGTACTCTCAGGGTTGTGCAAGTAAAGGGTCACTTGATTGACCCTGAGAGTGAGCGCTACCTTCAATTTTGCACCTGGGAGCTTCAGGTGTCCCTCCATAGTCCTGGCTGCACATTGGCTCTCATAATACTCTCCTTCCTCTTCACTGAATACCAGCCACTTTGGAAAACTGAGTTCAAAAGTATGCTTTGCTCTCTGTCGCTTTCCTGTTCAACAGCTTTGAGTGTTCTATTAACCATCAAAGGCTGACTTGTGATTGTAGCTTTATTTCTGGTTAGGTTTCTACTATCTTGCCCTTTTATTCAGTCTGAACTACTTTCTATTCACTAAACATGTCAAAGTCTTTCCTGTGTTCCTGACTTTGCCCATGACATTTTTCTCCTGGAACTGGTGTATTGAACAAAGTCTCTTGGTAGTGGCATCGATCAAGGTGAACCAACCCTTAGACCCTGTGGCATGAGTCTTGTTCAGACTCTAGTTCTCAGAAATGACAGCTAGCCTCCTTCCTCTTTAGGTCACAGATGTTTTCTAGGAAACTAGTTAGGAACTTTAGGTTTCTTACTCAGAGTGCTGAAAGCTGTAAGTGTCCCTCGTCAGCACCAATTCTACAGTTACTGGTTCAAATTGTTCTCTTTTTCCTATAGTTTCCTCAAAGTGCTTTGCTCAGTTGTTGCTGAGCAGCACCCAAAAGGAGTCTGGCCTAACATTATGCAGCTAATTTGTTTGTACCAACCTCTGAGATAAAGCCATGCAAATTAGAAGCCAGTAAAATCTAAAAAGAAGTCATAGTAATGCATGTACATTGTTCAAAAGTGAAATAGTATTTTAAAGCTTATAAAGAAAAATCATTCTTTTGCCCTGCTGTTCTTTGTATACCTCTGATTCTTGTTTTTCAGACCATTTTTAAATGTTGGTGTTTAGCGGAGGGCAGGGCAGTATTTACCTTCACATACGTTTCTACATGATACACTTTAACTGCTATTTCCTATACTTCCTCCCTGTACTCATACACACATACTTTTCTCTCCCAATGTATGTATAATACAATTTTTGGTTAAATCAGTTGTGATAAGCAGAATAATGTGTCCCACTCACCTCCCTGCCTGCTCCCCATCCCTCAACCCCATATATCCACCTTTTAGCCCTTGGAACCTGTATAATCCCCTTACAGGGCAAAAGGGAATTAAAGTTGCATATGGAATTAAGGTTGCTAATCAGATGATTTTAAATCAGGGAGAGTATCCCAGATTATCCAGGTGTGTTCAGTGTAATTAAAAAGCTTGTTAAAAGTGGAAGAGGGAGGCAGGAGTTAAGTTATATGAGAAGGACTCAGTCTCTGTTGCTGGTTTTGAATACGTTGGAAAAAGCACTGTGACCAGAGGCATGCAAGTGCCTTTTGAAAAAGGCAAGGAAACAGATTCTCCCCTGGAGCCTCCAGAAGGGAACACCGTAGTGGAAGTGAGGGTCCTTATGATGTTGATTAAATTCAGCTTTAAATCCTAGCTCTAGAAGTCATCCCTCTCCACACACACACACACACACACACACACACACACACACGAGAATGGTATTTTCTTCAGAGACCTAGCCTTTCCCCCTGATAATCAGCAACCCCTGAGGCAGCAGAAGGCAGTAGTCCAGACCTGCCTGACTAATGATCACAACGTCTTGGCCTCTGGCAGGCTAAAGATAACATCTTGACCTAAGCTGTGTTTCAGCTCCTGAGCCCCAAAGTGGAACAACCCCCAGGCTACTTTCTCATGACACCAGTCATCAGGGCACCTGAAAAGGCCTCTGCACTGTCCCCAAGACCTGAAGAAATGTTTTATTACCTTTACCTCACTCCAGCCAATCAGCTCCCAGCACAACCCAAACCCCGTAACCCGCAGTATCTGGTGATTTTGCCCTATATAATCTGTAGCCTGTCGGACCTTGGTGAAGTTCAGGCTTTTGAGCATTAGCTTCCCAATTCTCTTGGGTGGCACTATTCATAATAAAATAGCCAAAATTTCTCTACTGTAATTCACAATGTTTAGTGTTTGGCTCTGCTGGGGCTGCATAGATGAACTCTTTCTGTTCATTAACATTACCAGCCCCATGATTTTAGTCCATGAGAGCATATGGGACTTCTAACCTATGGAAGCGCGTAAGGTAAAAAAATTGTATTGTTTTAAGCCACTGAATTTGTGGTGGTTTGTTACTGCAGCATAGAAAACTAATACCTCTGTATTTCATTGTACATGATTTTGTAAGTATTCTTCATAACTAAGTCATGTAGTACTTAATACATTTCCTTTCTTACACAAATTTTGGTTTTATTAGTATTAGTAACTGCTGTTTTTTGTTTAGTGCTTTGGAAGTAATTCTTAAAGTTACTTATAACTATACTGGGGGAAGGCATAGAGCTAAGTGTCAAGACTTAGGTTTGAATGTCAGCTAAGTCTCTTTGTGATCATAGGCAGGTTACTTATATTCACATTTTATTTTTGATTTGAGAGAGAGGAAGGGGGAGAGAGAGAGAAATGTTGATTTATTGTTCCAGTTAGTTGTGCATTCATTGGTTGCTGTTGCTTTTTTAAAAATTTTTATTCAGCGATCTCTGAACTTTTTATTGGCCTCCCACCCCTCAAGGGATACCCCACTTCTACTGACTTTAACAACTCAGAACTTTGGTGTCGTTGAACTCAGACACCACGTTGCCATCCACAGGCCTGCAGTCGGTGGCTCTTGTCCAGGGCATCAGCAAGAAGGCAGTGGTAGGTGGTGATTCAAGACTCCGCCTTGACCTTGATGTTCAGTAGAGCCTCATACTTCTGGGCCTGCCCCCTCTGCCCAGGTCTGGGCCAGGTCTTACTTCAGGTGCAGTAGGATCCTGTCGAGTTGTTCTATTTGTATGGCATTGGTTGCTTCTTCTATGGACCCTGACCTGAGATCAAACCCACAACCTTGATGTATTGGGGCTTTGTTCTGACCAACTGAGCACCTGGCCAGGGCCTCAGGGCTTATACATACATATATATACACGTATGGTCTGTCCAGAAAAAGCCCAACCATTGTTAATATAACAAGAACTGCTTGCGTGACATTGATGTAACGTGGAAGCCAAGGAGAGTGGACTGGAATGTGTATGTGTGAACAATGATGACTTCACTGTACTAGTCAGTGGGGGAGGTAGACGCCGTTGAGTGAGCATGTGTACTGTGTGGCCATTACATTCAAAATGACTAAGCGAGGAGAAAACAGATATGTATCAAATTTTGCATTAAGCCTGAACATTCCTTTGTAGAAAAAATTTGGATGATTCAGAACGCTGCAGCTATGGGCAACTGGTAATTGGCAGCTTCATTAAAACAACATACTTGCTCATGTATCATGTCTTGGGTAGAGTTTTTTTTGTGGAACATGTCACTTAGGTGACCTAGCCCCCTTATAGGCCAGATTTGGCACCCTGCAACTTCTGGCTTTTCCCAAAACTAGAATCACCTATGAAAGGGAAGAGATGTCAGACCATGGATGAGATTCAGGAAGGTATGACAGGGCAGCTGATGATGATTGGGAGACCTGTGTGAGGTCCCAAGGTGCCTGCTTTGAAGGGGTTGGAGCTGTCATTGTCTTGTGTACAATGCTTCTCATAGCTTGTATCTTCTTCAATAAATGTCTCTCTTTCGATTTCCGGCCAAGATGGAGGCGTAGGTGGAAACGCTGTACCTCCTTGCACAACCAAGATTAAGGTCAACAAATATTTATAAACAATAATACAACCAGAACACAGAAAATTGAACTACAGAAGTCCGACAACCATTCAACCAGACTGGTAAGAGGGGTGGAATCGGCAGTTGGTGGAGAGGGAACGCGGCAGGAAAAGGCAGTGTTTGGCAGGCCTGGGAACGCCAGAGAGTGTAGGTGGCATGGAGCTTACAGACCCCAGATGCAGGGAGGAGATGAACAGAGCACACATGGTGGTTGGCCGACCGCGGACACACATTGTGCGCAGATAAACTAGGCAAGAGTTTAAGGCAAGAGTGGGCAGTGAGATGGACTGCACAGCCCAGGGCCCCAGCAACAAGAGATAAAGCCTAAAAACACTGATTGAAAAGGTGCCAGGAGAGGCTCCCAGCCTCACAGAAGAGGTGGTTGGGGAGACTCGCAGGACCCTGTAGTGTGCATAGGCCCACCCATCTGGGAACCAGCACCAGGGGGGCCCAGTTTGGGTGTGGCAGGTAGCAGAGGGGATGGAAATCCAAGAAAGCGTAGAACAGGCGCCATTATTCCCTCTCTGACCCTGCCCCCACAGACAGTGTCACAACCCTGCGACTAGGCTGCCCCGACCTGGTAAACACCTAACCCTCCACCACACATACGTAACAGGTGCCACCTGACCAAACATGACTCAAACAGAAGAACAGCTCAGAGCCCCAGAGCCAATACTTTTTTTCTTAAAGACTTTTATTTATTTATTTAATTTATTTATCTTTAGAGGGGAAGAGAAGGAGAGAGGGAGAGAAATATCAATGTATGGTTGCCTCTCGTGTGTCCCCTGCTGGGAACTGGCCGGCAGCCCAGGCATGTGCTCTGACTGGGAATCGAACCACGATTCTTTGGTTCGCAGGCCCACACTCAATCCACTGAGCTATACCCCAGCCAGGGCAGAGCCAATACTTTTAAGCGACCAAGAGATAGCCAGCCTATCAGATGCACAGTTAAAAGCTCTGCTGATCAGGATGCTCACAGAATTGATTGATTTTGGTCACAAATTACATGAATAAATGAAGGCATTGATAAGTGAATGAAGGAAAATGCACAGGGAACCAATAGTGATGGGAAGGAAACTAGGACTCAAATCAATGGAGTGGAACAGAAGGAGGAAAGAAACAACCAAACAGAAAAGAAGGAAGAAACAAGAATTCAAAAAAATGAGGAGAGGCTTAGGAACCTCCAGGACAGCTTTAAATGTTCTAACATCCGAATTATAGGAGTACCAGAAGGGGAAGAGGAAGATCAACAAGTGGAAAACTTATTTGAATGAATAATAAAGGAGAACTTTCCCAATCTGGCAAAGGAAATGGACTTCTAGGAAGTTCAGAGAGTCCCAAAGAAGGTGGATCCAAGGAGGAACACACCAAGGCACATCATAATTACATTAGCCAAGATAAAAATGAAGGAGAAAATTCTAGAAGCAGCAAGAGATAAGGGGACAGTTACCTACAAAGGAGTTCCATCAGACTGTCAGCTGATTTCTCAAAAGAGACCTTGCAGGCAAGAAGGGGCTGGAAAGAAGTATTCCAAGTCATGAAAGGCAAGGACCTATATCCAAGACTGCTCTATCCAGCAAAGCTTTTGTTTAGAATGGAAGGGCAGATAAAGTGCTTCTCAGATAAGGT
>PVKM010045090.1:0-12057 GCA_004027735.1 Carollia perspicillata
GGACACCTCCTAGGCTGACCTAGTTCCTTGTCTTCATCCATAAAAGTCCTTGTACCTTTGTAGCTGGCAGGCGTCAGAGATGGACGTTCGGGGGCAGTGGGCCTTTGGGCTCAGTTCCCTCCAAGTCCCAATGCAGGGAGCAGGCTTCTCAAAGCCCTTCTCCGGAGGGGGGTGCTGGGGGGTGTTGCTAGGTTGAAAAACCAAGCGAGACTTGTGCTTGACCCCGAGCTCCCTTCCAAGCCGTACACCTTTCACACGGCGCTGATGACCGACTGCCCCTGACGCCCAGTGCCGGTGCGGAGCTCCCCAGTTATTCCCCAGGGCTTAAGTGAAGGCGGCAAAATAGTCACAACGTAACCAACGCTATCGTCTCACACGTATGTCCCTGTTTTAGGAGAGTATTGCTTCATGCATTCTCCGGCCTGCCTGCCACAGGGTGGGCAGGAGTCCACGGGAAGGCTTGCAGGGCGAGCTCCGCTGGCACGCGGCACTGCTTCGGGTGTCTGTGGGGGTCTTGCCGCCAGGGTTGATGTGAGGACAAAGAGTCGGCACGAAGTATTGGTTAAGAGTTCGGTCCAGCGCCTCTCAGACTTTCACGTGCGTCGGAATCACCTGGGGAACCTCACCGACATGCAGGTTACGACTCGGCCGTCCAGAGGCGGCCTGAGATTCCGCCCGTTCCAGGCGCTTCCACAGGGAGGACGCGCTTTGAGCGGCAAGGCTCTGGACATGGCCTTCGTGCCTGCTCTTCCCCTCGGGGCTGCCTGGCGACGTCCGTGGGCTCCCCACTCTCTTCAGGGGCCCTTTCTCCATAAGTAGAAATATAGACGCATCCGTGATATTTTATGCCAGGATGAATATATTAATACCCTGCACTTAAACACATTCTTTGGTCTCCAACTTTGTTTTTTCCTTCTGACTTTACAAGAAGTAAAAGTGTTTTTGCGGGCCCCTGAGGGTGGACCCCAGGAGTGCCCTGTAGAAGTCGGCCCCGCTGTCCCTAACCGACTTGGGACTGGAACTCTCTGAGCCTCTGTTTCCTCACCTGTCCCATGGGGACTGGAGCGCCTGCCCCGTGGTCCCGTGGTCCCGTGGTCCCGTGCCTTCAAGTGCTGCCCGGGGCCCGGGAAGCCCTGCAAATGTAAGCTTTCGCTCCTGGAAGTTGCCCGACTCCCGCTCACTGTCCTGGTCTCACGACCTGCTGCAAGTCAGAGTCTGCATACATTACCGCCCCTCCCTCCCAGCTCTGCTCGAGGTGTCCTAGTGCTGCGTGACCTGGATAATCTCCATAAATTAACCTCTTTTCCCGTCCATTTCTGCACTACCCTGCTGTTCCCCATCTAGAAGGGCCCCGCCGTCTCCCGGATGGAGCAGGCCGCAGAGCCCCGGGATCTTCTGCCGTGACACCCCCGTGAGGCTCCTGCCGGTGCCCGGGTGTTCGCCCGCAGCCTGACCCATGCGCACGCGGGGTCGATAGGGGGGCGGCACAGCCCCTGATGGATCTGGGGTTAGCTGTCGATTTCTCTGCCTGTCTCTCGGAGAGGCAGGAGGAACCACAGGGCCGATCACAGGAGGCAGCGCCAGCCCCGTTGGCAGGTCCTTTGTTCCTTCTGGCTCCTGGCTCCCCTCGTTCTTAGCTCCCTCGGTTTTAGGAGGTTTGAAGACTCCGTCTGTAGTGAGTCTTAACCAGAGACTTAGCCAAGGCTCCGTTTGGGGGGTGAGGACTGGCGGAGAGCGAGGGAGACCCCTGGCATAGTCAGCGCGCAGGCAAATTGCCTCCCTATTTCATGTGAAAATTAAAATAAGGTGATTTCAGAGGGGAGGGAACGCAGTCATGTTTTACGAGGTTTGATGCAATCCCGCAGCCCCCGTTACGGAGAGATTCCTCCCTGCGCCATCGGCCTCACTTCGCGAGAAGGCAGAGCAAAGCGGGACTTAATTTGGGCTTGGCTTTCCTGGTATTTTCTGATCTCTCCACGTAATCACAGCGTCCAGGCACCAAACGATAGATGCAGACTTGGCTACGGATTTGGATTGGGGAGATACACCTCCTTTCCAGAAACCTTCTCCCACAGGAATTCCTGTCACGTGGAGGCTTCGAAGGAATATTTTTAGATCAAAAGTTTTCACGGGCCCTCGCCTCACAGTTTAAAGCATTCATTCATTCGAAGTGCACGTGGGGCTTTAGGACGCTTGTGAGAAGGGGAAGCGAAGAGAAAGCCCTCCCTGCCAGCGGACCGTTTTCTGTTTGGTGTCTTCACCGCTGGCCCTAAATCTCCCTCTTCGGTCTATTTTCTGATCTCCGTGCCCTTACTGATGGAAATGCTGATGTTTTTTGTTGCCAAGAGCACCTCTTTCTCCAGAAGGGATTTCCATGTGCGTGTCTTTTCCTCATTCATTTTTTCCAAGTGATTCTTCCAAACTCACTCACACCGCCAGCCCTGGTCCCCACTGCCAACCTCCCCAGTGTGAAACAGGCTCTGGGTGAAGGAATGCCCAACCCTCCGGGTGGGCGATGTGGAAAATACTGGGAAATATTCATCAAGCTTTCCTTCCAGTCGTCAGGACGTCACTGCGTGGGCGGCACCGGTACTCTGTGTCTAAAGACAGCACGGGGGCAGCATCACACATTTGATGGTGGAACACCCGCAGGTCAGGGGCCCAGACTCTGTGAGCAGGGGACGAGCCTCCTGACCGGCCCCGCCGCCCAGGGACCCCCCTGATGGGGCGGGCGTTCCCTATGACAGCTCAGAACACACGGGCCCCTGGACGCCCACCCAGACCCCGGTCCACTCCCTCCCGAGGCCGACACTTCCACACCGATGCCTCATACACTGTAGGTTCAAACTGCACCTGACGGGGGGGCGGGGCCAGAGGAGATAAGTGCCAGTTTTTTTTCCATCGTCAAGGTAACGATAACTGAGTCACGAGAATTTACATAGCACCAAAGTTGATTTACATGCTTATTTACTCTGTTGCTCTCTTTTTTTATATTAAAAAAAAATGGAGTCACCCTAGCAACAGTGCCATCACACGATGTTCAGACCAACCGTAATAGAAACGCCTTCCGAAAAGAAAATACAGGCTCCCTCAGATGCATCTTGCAGACGCATCAGCGGGCACTTAGAGAACCTGGACCGTTCTGAAGATGATTGGGCGAGGTTCACGCGGCACCCGGCGCGTTCCCCATTAATGACTTGGCTGCCTTCGGAGCCGCGCTCGCTCTGATGGAAGCTGGAGCCCGGACCCTCCGCAGCGCCTGTTGATAGGATGGTGCGCTGTATCTCGTTAGCACATCAGCAGAAAGAGCCCATTACCACATTCCATCTTTTGTTACACGTTTGCATATGGGGAGGATTTATGACTTCATTCAAACTTTGTTCTAATTTTAAGAGTGATGGCCGTTTTCCCCGGAGGGATGGCTTGCTTAGTCTAAGGCGGGCCGTTCCCAGGGAGATACCCTAAAGCAGAAGAAACCACCGGGACATGGCGAAGCCTCGGTCACTGTCAGCCAATTTGGGTTTCGTTCAAGGTTTACACATTAATTTGCTTCAGCTCGGGGTAAAATACAGCTTTTCTCCTGGATCGCACCAGGGCAGCTGTTCCAGATTTGGGTTCGGTCTTGCCTGCTCAGGATAAATAAAGCAACCAGGGAGACTTCGTAGCTTTAAAAATTCTCATAGGGAGGGCCACGATGGCCAGTGTCCTCCGACATGCTGCTTAAGGATGTTGGGTCCGGGACAAGGAGTTGCCCTGCCGGCTCAGACACTTGCAGGAGTCGGGGTTTGGATCCCGCAGAAGCCAGAAGTCAGGTTCATGCTCTGGTTCCGAAATGTCGCCGCGGCTGCCGTGGCCCTCCGCTGCACCCCCAGCTGACCTCTGCCCTCTCTTATTTCCTGGCCCCCGGCCACACGTGCCCCAGCTCCTCTCAGCTTCCTGTGTCTCGCACGCCCTGTGAGCTCGGCTGCTCCCACGTGGTTGCACTTCTGTGTGTTCTGACTTCTCCTCTGTCCCCTTGGCGTTGCTGAACCACCACCGGCTCACTGAGGCCTTCACGGACGGCTGCGGCCGAGGAGCCTCTTCCCCCACCAGTTTCCTCCTTCCCGTAGCGGCCGGCAGCCTCTGAAATGTTCCTTTGTCTGTGGGCGTGTTTGCTTGTTTCTCATCTGTTCCCCCAACAGGACGGTGGCCGCCACAGGGTAGGGACGGTGTTGTTCTCTTGCAACTACCATGGAGCCCAGCTCCGAGGGCAGCGCCCGGACGTAACCGCTGCTCTGCATGGAGTGGCCCTGTGAGTGAGCGATTGCAAGAAGGTCTGAGTGAATGTTGTTTCTGGCTGATCGAGGGAAGTCAGCAGCTTAGCATCTCTCTCGAAAACAAGTAATGTCATGTCGGGGAGAGACGGGGGTCTGGGAGAGCTAGACCGAGCTTGGGGGAGTCGGGCGGCAGCCCGCTGGCAGGTCGGAAGCCCGGAGGAGTGGGGAGTGGGGGTCATTGCTGTTAGTTACAAATTGACGGCTATCCGGAGAAGGCCTGTGTTGCTGACCATAGGAATCAGAGTTAACAAAACATGCTTAAAAACAAACAACAAAAAAAGAACAGTCTGGCCATGCTTGCCCTCATGGAGTTTCCAGCCTAACAGACATTAAGCAAATTATTCACTAAGTACTTAATGGGGTTAAATTGTTACACTGGCTAGTTATTTAACTGTTGCTAGCAGTTAGGATGGTTCACCTTTTGCCAAAGAAGTTCTCTGGCTTTTGGTATCTTGCGGCTCCCTTCCCCTTTGTCAATCAGGATAAAAAGCAACCAAATCAGAATGACCTGCCTTTGTCCCTGGGTGGTTTAAATACCAGAGTCCGTCGGTCAACCTTGTGTCTCTCTTTGACAGGGGAGGGACGGCCTCTGTATATTCAAGATCACCCCCAGATTTGGCCAAAAACTATCATTCACTGACATTTAATGGCATTTGCTCATGCCTCTTTCCCGATTACCTAGCTACGATGGAACTTCCAAACCCTCCCAAGTCAGAAGAAGCGGGCCGTTCCCCCGGCCTCGCCTTGAACTTGGCATGCAAAGCAACAGGCATGCAAGCAACGAGTTTCCAACTCATTTTTCAACGTAGCTCAGAGAACAGTGTGTGCTGGGCTCCTGGCAGCTGAGGACAGTGGCCCGTCCCCTGGCTGGGAGACAGAACATCGACGGAGACAGGGCACTCTCCCGACCCAGCCCTCCTCACCCTTTGCCCTCATGTGGGAAAGTCGTCAAGGATGTTGTGGGAGGGGTCCTCAAGATGCGTGCCTCTCTAGGGAACGTGCCGGGTCTCCCGATGCACAAGGGTCTCTTGGAAGACTGGCCAGAAAAGCAGAGCATGTGGAGCCGAGAACTTCCAAGAATTCAGCACCACACTTGGCGTCCTCAGCTCTCAATGTTCCCTCCCCCTGCAACATTTACTGGAGTCCACGCACACAGCAGTGGAACCCCAACTCTTCTTTGTCAGAGGAGGGCGTGCTCAGGAGTTTGGGGAGTGGGTGGGAGGCGGGGAGGTCAAAAATGCTTTCTTCAAGTCATAGGAGATGAGTCTGCCTAGTCCGGGTTCCAGACTCCAACCTGGGTGTGCAGAGTCCTCACGCACAGCCTCACCTGTGCGCGCACACACACACACACACACACACACCCAGCTCCTTTGTGTGTTTCCGGAAAAAATGACAATACATGAGCTATCAAAAATATGTTGGCCGTGCAGAAGTGGACACTGAACTGAACGGTGCCTGACCTGCCTGGGACCCGATTCCCTGGGGTTGAAGCCACTGTCACTACCTTGGATCTTGAGGCAACGCAAGGTGTCATCTGTCTAGCTTTCTCCTTTCGCACGGCAGAGGGGTGAGAGTAGCCCGGATGTGTCAGTCCCTTGAGAGAAGTGAAGATGTGACAGGAAGGCCACTCCGCGGGTTCGTCCACCTCCAGGAGCAATCCGGGAGTGTGCACGGTTCGCCCGCATTGTCCCAAGGAGCGTCAGCCCGAGGAAGATGGAGGGAGCCCTGGAGGGCAGCAGGGCTGTGCACCACGCCGGCGATCTCACACCCGTGTGCCACATGTGTCTTCAAAACCTGCACTGACTACAGGGTCAGCGGCACTGCCCTCTTTCCCCTGGGATTGTCAAATAAAAATATAACAGCAGCCGACACAGCGGTAGCCATCTGATTTAAGAATCAAAATTATACCTATTTTTTTTGGTCAGACCAGCAAAAAACATTTTTGGGGGGTGTGCCACAGCATTGTGGTAATTAGTTTCCGTGTGCCATGAGACGGAAAGGCAGAGTATTGCCACTCCGCACTATGGAGAAGACACAGCGGCCGGGAACCACGAGGCAGCTCCTTCCCGGGCCCTCCACCTCCCGCGTGGGTCACACGCCTCCTACTTGCTCTCTTTTCTCTTTCTGTCTTGCCACTTTTTTTACTTCCAGGGCCCCAGGGACAGTCCCCCTTCCAGTCCCCTGTCCCTGGGGCCCTGTGACTTCATAGCACAGCACCTATCAAAGAAATTATCTTTCCACTTCTCCTCACTTTCCTTCGGCCCGGTCCCAAGCGCCCAGATCTGCTGTCCTCTACTGAATGTGAAATGCTTGATGGATTAGATTCTGCCACCAAAATTCTCTGAGTACCTACTATGTGCAAGACCCTGTAGTTCATTTCTGTGAACAAAACAGAACCAGTCCAGCTTCCTGAGATGAATTTGTTTTACTCACTTTTTCTGAATTTTAAGATGCCTTCCTGTGACTCGTTCTCAGAGATCAATACTTGTTTCTCGGAGCTTTTTATTTCTTTTTAAAAATTAACCTTTTTTAAAAAAATGACAAAAGCAAAACACATGAATTGTAAAACATCAGAAAGTAGACGAACAAAAATGAGAAAGTAAAAGCATCTTACTCTCAGTTACCCAGAGATCGCCACTATTGTGTGTAAACTTCCAGAACATCCTCTGTGCATGAGGTATAGTGAAATAAAACGAGATTACGATGTACATGCTACTACATAACCTATTGTTTTCTGTGAACAATGTCTATTTTTTCATTTCAATAATTTTTATCTTTTCTTAAGAATATTTTATTTATTTATTTATTTAGGAAGAGGGGAAGGAAGGGAGAAAGAGGGAGAGAAACAGTGTGTGGTTGCCTCTCACACGCCCCCTACTGGCGGCCTGTCCTGCAACCCAGGCGTGTGTCCTCACTGGGAATCGAACTGGCGACCCTTTGGTTTGCGGCCTGCGCTCAATCCACTGAGCCACACCAACGAGGACATATTTTTCTCTTTTTAATACCCAGACCATATTCATATGTTTCTAGTTGCACAAAAAAGTTCTTTTTACCTGAGCTCACCACACGGCTATCAAACTCAGGAGCACACTTTGCATGCAGTCATTTTGTTCCACAGATTTGCTTTAATCTGGCGTAATCTCGCCTTCGTGACCCAAAATCGTAAAAGAGACGGAGCCAGTTGTCCTGCAGACAGCCTTCCTTGTCGCTGTCACTTACCTCGTTCTTCCGTCTTCTGTACAAGTGATACATTAAACCCCGTGGGGGCCAAATGGACTTGTTTCCAGAGCACAGCAGAGCTGCCAAGTCCACTGCAATACATCTGAAATCACAGCCTCTGCTCCCAAGTTAGCGAGGCCCAGCTCAGCCCCTGAACAAAGACAGTGGCAATCTGATTGCTCTGTTACACAGGAAGCTCACCCGCTGGCACCTAGGAGGTAATCTTTATGGCCTCGCTGTCTCGCTGAACGGATGTGAAGTCCCCATCAACCATCCACGTAAAGGTTTTAACGCTAGTTAGTAATCGGTAACTTAATTAAGGGTTTTTAAATCGTGCTTCTGCACCTAGCATCGGAGTCCAAACATCGGCTGACTGTCGATATTCACTCTTTCGTTTCGGCTCCCGGGACTCAGGGTGGAGGTTGGTCCAAGCCGAACGTGATCACAGATGGTGCCACCTTAGGACCTGGCGCCAACGTGAGGAGTCGCTTTCCTCGGCTCCGTTTTCACGTGACCTTCGGGCCCCGCTCCTCCCCACAGCAACCATCATCACCCCGACTTCTCCCTGCTGGGCGCACTTATTAATTCCATTCACATCTCCCTTTGATTTAAGCGAGTGGTATGTTTCAGCCATACCACTGTCTAGCTAGAGCTGTGTGTATCTCTTTCAAACTCTTTTAGCTGTTTCTAAAGACTGGCCACGGCAGAAATATTTACACCATGGAAATGGCCAGTGAGAGCTACAGTTTGCGCCTTTTTTTTTTCAGGAGCTAGGTATTGAACATTTACAGCCCACCACTGCCGTAAGCCATTGATTTTTTTTAAACCTGGCTCGACAGCAGAATTTCCTGAAGAATTTTCTATCACACAGATTTCAAAACCCCACAGCAAACACCCTGAACCAGAAGCTCAAGGCTGGGAGCCCGGCCCCTCTGCCTCTCTGCCGGAACTGTGCAGGAAACGGTTGGAGGGTCCAAGGACCGCTCGTGAAGGCGTCGGCACTCAGGGCCCGGTCGCTGTTTCTGAGTGGCCCTGGGTTGCCACCCTCACCACCTGCATTGTGTTGGGAGGAAGGACGTCAGACCGAGGAGGCGCCATTTCTGAAAACGGTTCTTTTCACCCGCCCGCAGGCATGCACCCCGCCGCCTCTCCTCACTGTCCCCGGCCTCTGCTGTGAATCTTTTATCCCCTTTCCAAGTCTTTCTTTGCCTGGCGTGCACCTCAGCGCGGCCACGCGGGAGAAGGAGGTGGCATGCGTGCGCAGTCGCCCCTCATCCATCACTGGAGGGCAGGCCACTGCTTTGCAGTCTGAACGGGAAAGCCTGCCCCCTCCAGGGGGCGTGGTGTGGGCAGGGATGCGAGGGTTTTAAAAACACATTTTGGGGCCAGACTTCCAGAAGCCCCTAGGGTGTCATCTCTCTAATTACACTTCTGCCATTTGTCACTGGGCCTGGCCATTCCAGGGGCCCCCGCCTTGGCGTGCATGTAGCCAAAATGAGTTTTAAGTTGCAGAGGGAGCTACCTAATCAATTTCCTGGGCCTGAGCCTCTCAGAATCCAATATAGCACAGATACAGGACAGTGATAATGACTCGACACTCGCCACATGTCTGCAGGCTACACGGCGCCGGTGAAAAAAATGTCAAGCCCAAGTGAGCCCTGTTGGCCCCCGGTTCCAACACAACGCCGAGCAAACATTTCAGCGTTATGAGAATTGCCGTTCCCTCTGTCGATATTTTCCAGATGGTTCTTACTTCTGAGCAGGTATCGATTGTGTATAGGTTAGGACCCCCGGTGCCATTTGTCATCTCTGATATCATATCGTGTTCTCGTTTAGAGCCGTAATGGGAGAGGTGTCTGTGCTTAAAGCAAACCGTTGTCTCGGGTTTTGATAAATGGCTGGATGGTCTTTGTTTCTGCAGCAGTGAGCAGCTGGCTGGCTATTTGCTTTACCTTTTATCCAAGAATAACTGTGTGATGGGTTCTGGAAGCAGGCAGCATCGTTCTGTCAGATGTGGTCCGTGGCGAGCTGGGTGGTCCTTGCGGAACAGCTGTGGGGTGTTAGCACCCGACAGGGTGTTCGTGGAGGGCCTGTGAAGATCTGCAGTGACTCGGGCTACGCAGGGCTGCTCTGGGCTGGAAAGTTCTCAGGGCTGCGTTTTGTGTTTTGCTTTTTAAGGTGCGAGGACAGGAAATGCTGAAGGAAAAGGGGGAAAAAATGGGCTTTAGCTCATAATTTTATTCAGACAGACCCTCTCTGCAAGGGAGTGATTGGAGTGGCCAGGGGGGTGCTGTGTCCCCCCCGGGAAAGCCTGAACCTGGTGATGTGTGGCTGCCTTTGACAAAGGCGCCTCCGACCGGCAGTGGCGGGGCTCCCCTCATCCATCACGGGGCCCCTCGGACAGGAGGCACCAAGCGCGTCTGGAAGCGCTCTGTTCCTGGACCTGCAGGTTTCCGTGGGTCGTGACTGTGTCACTTAATCCATCAGAACAGGCCGTCTGTCAGAGCAAACAGCCATGGTTTTGCGCCCACAGCTCCCCCCTCACAGTTCGTGAACACCAAAACACTCCCACGATTTTAAGGCAACTTTGCATGGTGGCCATAGTCGTCCTCTCTCTCTGCCTTCGCTACCGGGGCAGGGAAGGGCCGACCGTGTCTCACGACCCAAAGGGCGCACCAGCCCTGTTCCCTCCGCTCTGAATCCTCGAGGTCGTGCAGTTCGGAGAAGTCCGGGGCGTGAATCTCTGCTCCTCCCGGGGAGACGGCCGGCCCAGCCTCGGCTTTGGGAGGGGTTCAGCACGTTTGCGGCCTGAAGTGTGAAATCGGCACTCAAGGACAGACCCGGTGGTGCTGAGAGGCCGTGGCTCCCAGAGTCTGCCCTTAGCTTTGATGTCCCCAGGAACAGGGACACTTCTGGCCTGTGCTTGAGTCCGTACTTTTTCAACAGGATGATTTTTAATTAATGAAGGGCCTGTGCTGGGCGATAGGGAGGGCTTGTCGAATAAAGGTGGGCATGAGACAGAAAAATAATTCCCAAAGCCTCATTAGGGTTTGGTGCCAATCAGTAGGAGAAATAGGCTCCAAGACAGAAGTGTACGATCAGGTACATGTTTCTAGACCCATCGTACCCACACATAACATACAAATGCACACTCGTAAACATGCGTACTCTTACAAGTGCAGTATCGACCTGAACTGGTTACCTAAATTGACCAGCCCATGACTTATCAATGCATTAGTGTTTTAAAATTGTACGTCCACTGTGCATTTCCGTGTGTTAGTGCATTTCATCCTCACAATATCTTTGTAAGGAGATGGGTCTTCCTACTTTTCAGGTGAGAAAAATAAGGTTGTCAAGAACTGCCCTTACTGGTTCAAAAGCAGACAGCTTGGAAATGGCAGGTTCCCTGCCCCGGCCTTTGTTCCTACGTCACACCAGGACTTGCGTGTCATTTATGGGGCATCTTGGGAATTATGACAAGGTGTGCAAATATAAAGAAAAAATTTCCTCCCAGATATTTTAAAATCAAGGACTAGCAGAGTTCCAGAAAAAGGATATACGTCCATCTTTTTTCATGAGTTTCCAAGAGCAAAGAGATTTGAGGCTTAGGATGTCTGTGACATTAAACCAGCAAACTCATGTGGCTGCAAGAGTTGAGTAGGTAGCATGAGTTGGGGCAGGGAGAGAGACAGTAGGGAGTGGTGTGGAGTGCGGCGGTGACCTCCAGGGCACATGTCCTTACTGGAAGGCAGGGCACTCTTGGCTCCAGCGAATTGGGGCCCAGCCGGTATGTGGGTCCAACCTCACTAGACCACCTGATCGTTCTGTTTGGGGTTTGTTTGGTTTTTTTCCAGACAAAATTCTCTGCAGAGACTTTTTGAAACTTTTCCATATCTTTCTGACTTGTAAATATTGGCAACTAGTTCACCACTTTTGAAAACACTGGCAGTTCAAACAAACCACATTGGTGGGCCATGTAGTACCTCAGCCATGCCAGTTTCCAAGCTCTGCCATAAGACTCGGCTCCTTCCGGTGGCCCACTGACCTTGGTTCCTCCTTCTGCCAGCCTTGCTTCCATGCTGGGGCGTCAGGGCGCCATTCCTCCCTGTGAATTATTGGAACATAGTAGGTGCGGGAAGCTCTTCCCAGACACAGCTGGACTTCGTGCCCCCGTGGCAGGAAGGGCGGCCCTGTCTTCTGCAAGGCAGCCAGCTCTGCTGGTCCAGGTTCAAGTGGATTATTTTTATGTCTCCTTCATTTCCTAACGCTCTAGGTTTGTTTTGTACTTTAGAGACGTTTGTGTGGTAACAACTGCATCACGTGTCCCCTCCTCGGCAAAATGCACCCACGGAGCAGACCTTCTAAGACCCTCTGTGACCCTGCCTCCTCTGGTCTTGGTGACGTCCCCTCCAGCCACCCCTCTCACGGGCATTGCTTTCCAGCTCCTCCGGAGACCCCTCCAAGCTCATTTCCTCCATGGGGTCTTGGCACTGTAGTTTCCTCGGGCTGAAATGACCGTCTG
>PVKM010045091.1:0-12056 GCA_004027735.1 Carollia perspicillata
TCTTCAAAATAAGTCAGCTCACACCCAGATCAGAGTACTGGAGTTCCCACAGTGCGAGCCATCACAGGAGATAGAGGGACTTGCTGCCCTTAAAGATGGTAACTTTCTCGAGGACCTAACTATAGGCCATGAAAATCCATGGTCCTATTTGTGTCCAGAGTACATGAAACTCTTCTCTTTTCAGCTCTAGAGTAGTGAGAACTTTTATTCAAATTGGCAGGTGGGTATGCTGTATTATATAAACAAATGTTTCCATTTAGACCACCTCATGCAATGAGAATAGGAAGTTTAAATGCCAACTCCCCACATGATGTTCTTGCCATTGAAAAGTACGAATTACCTTATGTTTTCCTATTAATACACAATCACAGTGACTGACCTGCATCTAGCATCTGTGTAAAATTCATGCAAATGAGGGGACAACAGTAGAAAGATAGAGAACAGACTGATTGTTGGATGGAAGGAATGGTGGGAGACGTCTTTTACAATTTATCAAGACACAAATAGAGACAACATTGTTTTTAAAAAGGCAGTGGATCCACTGAGAAATAAGTAAACATAAAAAAGAATATATAATCTAAAGAACCACCTGGAAATGTGGCACATTATGGTCAGAAACATAAAATTGTAAAGTGCCAAAGCTCTCTTTCTAGTCTAGCGTTATTTTGAAAGACGGAGAATTGTTTTTCTGGTGAGTCTTGAAGAGTAGGGACCCAGCAGAAGTCTGACCTGGAAGTCAAAGTGGGGAGATTTAAGTGCTCTTGAAATCCCTTCTCTGCCCAAGACCTTGGGATTTCTGCTTGAGTTAATGGGATGGAAGTGTTCGCAAACCACAGGAGTGTGTGAACTGAGGGTGATCAAGCAGAGTCTTCATCTCTGAAAGGCAGACGAGCTGCCACGGAGCTGTAACCTGCTAGTCTGAGGAGGTCATCTGCGACAGAACCATCTGACAATTCGATCAGGAATTTCTTCCCGAAGGCAGCAACCTCCCTGCCTTTTTTTTTTTTTTTTTTTTTGAGTTGTTAAACTGGTAGCAATAATTCTTTCCTAAAGGGAAGTTATCGTTTTTGTTAGCATGGTCTTTGAACTAACTTTTTCTCTAATTCTTCTGGCACAGAAAACTTGTTTTGAGTTAATAAAGAGGGTCAACATGCTGAATGAGATAGAGATTAGAAGCTTGCCTTTGTTAGCCAGATGCTGACGGTACACAGGACCCCTATAATTTACAGGGGGTGCCAGAGGATAGCAAGGCAGCCACTTGTTTCAAACTAAGGGATAGGGGTGAATGTACACAATAAAATAAGAGGAAAGGGCACACTCGAAAGAAAAGAGTTTTCATTGTGTTTGTCATACTGGCTCCTTCTTGTGGCTCTGCTTCAGCTTAAGGGTCTCCAGACCTTAACCGGTGTGTTATAGACCTGTGAACTTGCTGGGTAATCAGGAGAAAGCAGTCCATTAACTAACCAACCATAAGTCCAAATACACATCTTCACACACTCACTAATCCTAATAAAGAAGCCTAACAGCAGCATTTTACGGTAAAAAAAAAAAAGTTTTATATAAAAATTACTTGAAAATCCCTTAAAGTTCATGTTATACCATCTTTCCACAGTTCTTACACCATCTTTACACCATCTTTCAGTAAGTGCAACACAGTTTGTTGGGTGTTTTCCTTCAGCTGGGTGGGAGATAAAATAGTGGACTTTTATTTAAAAGATCGTATTATCAAATAAATCGTTGCTTCTGTAAACACAAATCAGCTCATGTGATGAGCTACATCTATAAACCAGGAGCAACCAGGAAAGGGTAGATTCACATGTCTCATCTCAGCCCATCTACCACGACTAATTGCGTAAAAAGATGGGCAAATCAGCTTCACTATTTAAATGGCTCTTTTCACCTTTCTTTTTCTAACACATATTGAATCTGCATCAATTAAATACACATGGACTCCATGGTTCTGGGACATGATGTCACCCAAGAAACACAGTGAGAGCTGAGTAAAAGGCAGGGTCCTACACCTGAGGCTCTCGTTTCAGGAAACAATGTCCTCAGCAAAGTACCTATTTGGTTAACGGCTGTCTTTCTAAATATGTGCCCTCGATTCTGGTCCTCCGTTATTGCTTATCCCATTTATGAAACCTCCTCTTATCTTTAACACAATTCCTGGATGACCCTTTGGTCCTGAAGACCTTGATCAAGAAGGAAACAGGTTTATGGGAAAGGAACCTGGAAAATCTCAAACAGACACATCTTGATTGCAGCCCTCTGGATCTGTGGGAGAAAGAACAGGGCCCAGAAGGATTAGCTCTGAATTTGGTCCAACTCACTCGCTTCTCTCCAAGCTCCCCATAAGGGCCAACATGTTCATCGGTAATCTCTCTCTCTCCTTCATTATCCCCTGTTTATTCACCTTTTCCATTCCCTGTCTCATTTTCTCATTCTTTCTGATTGCCCCGCTCCCACACTCCTATCCCCTCGTGGATCATCTTTCTGTTGGAGCCTGTACTGATGGCCTCTTTCCAAGAGCAGCAGGTTTGAATCAGCTCCAGTTTAAAATGAAGGCAGGGGGTGGGGGTGGAGGGAAGCCAGGAGGGGATATCAGCTCTCTCAGGTCCATTGTGTACCCAGAGCGCAGCTCTCCCCCCAGCCTCCCAGCTTCTCTCTCAGTATCTTGCTCAGTGTCTCTTTCAATACCTCTCTCAATCTCTCTTTCCCATGCTCTCCCTCCCTTCCTCACATGCCCTCCTCTCTCTCTTTCCCCAGACGCCCTCCACACACAGGTATATACAAGAGAAGACTTAATAATCCCTTGCAGGCAAAAACAGAGACCCCACCCCCAATCAGGCAGCTGGTTTTCATTAGATGTTCCAAGCCCTATAAATATTCTCTTTTCTCGCTTATCTCTTATTATTTTTCCTTTCCCTTTCTCATGTTCCCCGCCCCTAGATTGCCTCCTGGGAGGAGGCCTAAATTAAGAAGGGAAGGCTTGCCAAACTTTGCATTAACCATCTTGTCATGCCCCAGGCATCTGGCAGAGCAGAACCCAGAAACGATGGCTACTTGTTTGTCGAGTTTGCTCCTCCACACAGCAAAGTTCGCAATCCTCCCGGGAGAGCAGAAGGGCTGAGCTCGGCCTGTGCAGAGGATGCTGCCAGGGTCACCCCACCTGTGTGCTCTCAACTGTTCTCCTGGCTAAGCCTTGGTTGTCTTGAACTTAGCTCTGGCTGGTGTATGGTGTCTTGGGCACATGTCTGGAGGACGAAATTCGAGGGTTCAGATCCCAGCCTCTTTGTATTACATAGGCAGTGTGACCTCCGGCAAGTTACGTAACCTCCCACATCGGTAAAATTGCGCTGATAAGACCTACCTTCAAAGACTACTGGGAGGATGCAAATGGAGAAACTAATGGGAAAACTTTCACTCTAGTCTGCACGTAACAGATGCAGGTTCTCTCTTCCCGCCCCTTCCACTAGGATTTACTGTTTACTGTGAAAAAAACATGCCAGCTCCTACTACTGTCTCCTGCACCTTCCAAGTAATTAAAAGAGGCGATTAGAGAAGAATTAACCCATAAGTGCCCAAGGTCTGAGTTGGGGAGTGTTGTATAGTGTTTGCGTCTTAGTAAATGTTTGCTCTCTAAGATAATGAGAGAAGCAAAGAAAGATTGAATGTAAAATCTCTAAATCAGAACAAAGTTTACACGTGTTAGGACTTCTTATAAACCAGGCAGAAAGAAGGTATGTCATTGTTGTCAGCAACTCCAGAGCAGAAGTTTCTCCCCAGTGGCTGGGAAGAAGTCGGGGGACCCAGGCACCTCATTTTACACCAGGTGGTTAAGAATGCAGCCTCCAGGATCAGACTGTTCCTGGGTCTGGATTCCAGGTCCAACCTTTCCTGGCTGTTGAACTTGAATAAGTAAGTTATTGCTCTCTCTGTACTGCATTTCCTCTTCTGTAAGTGGGGAGAATAGTAGTACTGACTTCACAGGGTTTTTGCAAAGATTGAATGAACTGAGATAATTCACTGCCCTTCCACCAGTGCCTGGCTGAGTAACTATATGGTAGCCATCCTTTCCACCCCAGATATCAATTCTGGTTTCTGATAGTGTTGGCTACTCACAAACTGACCCATGTGCAGGGCCATGATCCAGCAGGGATTTGCTCCTCCCACCTCTGCAAGTTCTTAAGAAGGGGTCCAGCCACTCTGGTAGCTCTGGATAAATCCCAGTCCTTCAGGTGGAGGAAACTCTGCAAACTCCTTAACCGGCATCCCCATGGTGGGGGTGAACTTTGGGAGGACACGCACTGTGGGCAGTAAGCATGCCTTTCCGGAGCCTCAGCCACCCACGACCACCACACCGGTCCACAGCCTTCCTGAGAGCAGAGCTTTTGTCTGGGAGCGCAGGCAGTGATCAGGAACAGTGACAACCAACTCAGAAAGAGCCCTAAGTCTTCTCAGGGCTTCAGCAGGGCAGTGAGGCTGGACCTGCCCATGCTGCCTGTTTCTTTGGCCGAGGATGAATGGAGAATACTGCTTCCTAGCTCAGACTGGGGCCCAGCACAGAACCCCAAGGCCTTAAACCCACAGAATGCAATCTCCTATCCCCTGAACATAAAGCAATCTAAGACTAATGAAAACTTCATAAGATGGTGTTTGTCTTTATTTTCAATAATTCCTTTGCCCTGTGAGTCAGCCTTATCATACATACACTCTGGAGTCAGCCAGACCTTGTTTTGTCACTTCCTCACTGTGTGACCTTGGGCAAATTGCTTAACCTCTCTGAGCCTCCATTCATTAATATATAAAATGGGGCTAACAACCACCTTACAAGTGTACAGATATATTACATCTTTAAGAAGGCAACTGCGTAACTTATTTGTTAAACTTTGTCCCATTTGTTGAGGAAAGAGAAAAAGAAAGAACTACTGAAAGGGACTCTGAAAGAAATCATTAAATTGAAGAGAAAAGCTCTTAAGAAAAAGACGTGTTCTGCCCTCTTTGCTCCAGTCCTTCTCCCATGGTGACAGTGTAGCTAATACATCTGTGCTCCACTCGGCCCCTGCTGAGCAGGGCTGGAGCAGGACAGGAAATCAGCACTCAGAAAATAAATGACCTGTCCCAGAGTCTTTTGTTAATGAGTCCAGGGCATAATAAATCAAGGTGACCCAGTCTCAAGAAACACAAGCCTGTTTAAAAACAAAAACCACGCAACCCCCAAGCCCCAGAGGTGAAGAGGAGGAGAAGGGAGAGGGGAGACTGCAGGGAGTCCTTATAAATCACACCTCGACGAAACCAGTGCAGATGTTTTCCCATTTCAGACCCACTCAAGAGGAAGAGAATAGACGCCTGTGGATGTGAATGGAAGGGGCTACGTGTTCGTGAGGGAAGGCAGGAGACAGCCAGCCCAGTGGACTCGGCCCCTCCTCTCACTCACTGTCCTTGGGGCTCATAGTGGCACAGGTCTGCAAGCTCTTTCTTAGGGTTCTTCTAGCTGTCACGGTCCTCTTAGCTTTTTCCTCTCTCCAGGGTCTCCCTCTCTAATCAGCATGACAGGAATGACTGGATTAGACCAAATGCCTAAATCTCCTTGGAGGAAAGAACCAAGCACCTCTATTCTCAAATGTGGGTCTCAGCTTCCCACAGTGGCAGACCGCAGTAAACAGAGAGAAGGCTGGTCAGGTCAATCACGGGCAGGTCCTGGTTTACCAAGTAAACTGCAAGCTCTCTGAGGGTGAAATTTAATGACAGAATAGAAAGCATGTCGGCTTGGAGATAAATGTTCCAGTATGGAGTAGAGAAATAGGAACTTTTAGATTTAGGGGGAGCTGTAATACGAGACCAGTTACATACATAGGGCTTTTCCAGAGAGCCATAATAGCCTGGTGAGACAGACGGCATTATCCTTATTTCACAAATGCAGAAAGGGAGGCAAAACCGGTCTAAGGAATAGCAAGAAAAGTCATTTCTAATGCACTTTGCAGTTTGTAAAGTGTTTTCAAAAACATTATTCCATTTGGAAACCTTCTATATTGTAAGTTAAAGAGGTTGTTCTTCCTTTGCCACAGACAAGAAAACCTGGGATGAGAGATATGGAAAAGCTTCTTTCTCCAGGCCACACAGCTAGCCGGTGTGGAAGAACTCCAGTCCACACTCAAGTTCTGGAATCGGTCATCCTTTCTTTTCAACCACAGCTATTTCCCAGGGCCCCATGATGAACTCTGGGAAAAGGACCCTGAAAAGGGGGGTAAACTTTAGCCAAGTTGGAAAAGAACCAAAGGCCTCCAGTCTCAAGGTCCATAACTGTTTGGTGTTTAGTGGTAGCTGGAAAGCAGATGAGTGGCCCAGAGGAAACTGTGGCCAAAGGTGTTTCCCCTTTGTTCCTGCCATATGAACCTATCAGTCATTCCCTCCCTCCTTATAAGCATGGCCTCCTCTGATCACTCTTTCCTGCTCACCATTATTTCAAACGAAACAAGCACTGGCTGGTGTGGTTCAGTGGATTGAGCACCGGCCTGTGAACCAAAGGGTCACTGGTTCGATTCCCAGTCAGGGCACATGCCTGGGTTGAGGGCCAGGTCCCCAGTAGGGAGTGCTCGAGAGGCAACCACACATTGACATTTCTCTCCCTCTCTCTCTCCCTCCTTCCTCTGTCTAAAAATAAATAAATAAGCAAAATCTTTTTTTAAAGAAAGAAATGAGATCATACTAATGGCTTTAAAAAAAATATTGTCCATGCTAAATTCAATTTCAACCTCCATCATCACCACTACAAGCTTTCATAACACTTTATATTTTTAAAATTCTTTCATATCTGTTACCTCCTCTGAATCTCTTAATCAGGGTTATCACTTGAAAGAACTGAGAGCAGAGTGACTTGAAAGAACTGAGAGCAGAGTGACTTACCCACAGTTGCTCCACACACTAGCATGGGGACCGCCCCCGCACTCCCCGACTGCCTCCAAGACACACAAGTTGCCACACGGCCTTTTCCATCTCAGTTTTTTTCATATTGTCCCAGTTATGCAATGCGAGATGTCACCTTCTACCCCAAGGGTTCTCCACAGACTTCCGCTACCAGCTCTGCTGCCTTTTGAAATAAAACAATGAGCATTATGCTGTAATCCAACCACACAAGTATCATCAACCACAACAGGAAGATGCCACAGCAGGCTGCCTAAAATAAACCAAAATAAACCCACACTTTTAATTGGTCCAGGACCTAGAGCTGCAGGACAGCAGGCACATCCATGAAAATTAAGACTGTTTCAAATATTTTAAGTCAAACAGCCGCCTTCTACCAAGGCAGATGGCTGCTTTTGGTTTCCTTCTATTATTTCTTCAGGTTTTTTTATTTGTTTGTTTGTTTTGGTTTGGTTTTTGGTTCTGCTCTGTGTGTCCAAATCATTTCCTATTCTCAGCTGGGTACCCAGAGGGAAGATTGCCAGGATGTGGGCCTTTCCATGAATTCTGACGTATCACTTTTTTTGTTCTGAAAGTCATTCCTTCACTCAACAAATATTCTTGAATTCCTTCTGCATACCGGAGACTATGTTAGGTGGTGAAGACAGCTGAGACTTATGTTTTTTATTATCCTCCCCACCAACCCACCGGGTAACCTTGGACAAGATCCTTCCCCTTTGTGGGCATCAGTTCCTGCCTCTGTACAGTGAGAGAGGGGCTTGGTTGGCCTCCAGGTTCTTTCTGCCCCTGCTCTTCTACACACAGCTCTTGGGGATCTGCATTGATGGAATAGGCCTGGGTGTAGTGCCTGAGGAGAAGAATAGTGTTCTGTTGTTGTTGTTGTTGTTGAATTCATTGATGCAACAAATTGGAAAAAGAGCAGAAATGAAGACTATACTTTACAAAGAAATCATACTTTGTGGTATGGGGGAATCACTATTGAGTTTTAACAATCCATGATATGTCATAAAAAATTTTCAAATACAAATAAGTGTAGCACTTTATGCTCTTTTCTGGTACATATGTGATGTATCTATAATCAGTTTGTGCATAACACTTTCCACTCTTTGTTTAACTAATATTATTTTGTATATACATATCACAAAATGTATAGTCCTCTAATTTTTTTAGTGCATAAGAGTAGTCCATCCTATCATACCATACGTCCCAAATGATGGGACATTTGAAGTATGACCAGTCTATTTTCTTTTATCAATAGTTCTGGTATAATGTTTTCCCTAAATTATTTCCTTTGGACATTCATTTAAAAAAAAGAAATTTCTAAATAATGCTGCAATCAGTTTCCAAAAGACCCAGTCAATTCATAATGCTGTCAGCAATTTATGATGTCTATGACCCATCTACATCACATATAATTTTTACGTTCTGTACTATTTCTATTAATGTCTATAAAGTCATTTATATTTTCATTTACTTAATTTTTATTGAGGCTAATCTGTGTTCTACAAGTATGTGTGATGAAGTGAATAGTTTATTCATGTCTTTTGACCTCATGTCTAATGACTTTTGAAGAACATGTTAAGGTTTTCATGGGTGAAGTTCATAAGCACTACTAATACTGTAGATACAGAAACATATTCATCCCAAAAGATTGTTGTCTGTTTAGTTCACTGAAGTATTCTAAGCACCTAAATTAATGCCGGGTACACAGTAGATGCCCAATACTTAATTATCAAATAAGTGAGTAAATTATCATTTAATATTTATGAGACATTCACTATGTGTTGGGACAAATAGGAGCATTCAATTTTTCTATTGTTAATGCCATTACAGTTTCCCCTGCTTTTCCCCTCCATTGCCCACCTTCACCCAGCCCTACCCTCTCCCCTCCCTGTCAATTCGCATATCATTGTCCATGTCAGTGGGTCGTGCATAACTGTTCTTTGGTTAATTCCTTCACTATCTTTCATCCAGTCCCCCCTACGCCAGCAGCTGTCAGTCTGTTCCATGTATCTATGCTTCTGTTTCTATTTTGTTCATTAGTTTATTATGTTCATTAGACTCCCCATATAAGTAAGATCACGTGGTATTTGTGTTTCACTGACTGGCTCAATTCACTTAGCATACTAGTCTCCAGTGCTGTCTCAAAAGGTAGGAATTCCTTCTTTTTTACTGCTGTGCAGTAAAATTGTGTAAATGTACCACAGCTTTTTCATCCACTCATCTACTGATGGGCATTTAGGCTGTTTCCAGCTCTTGGCTATTATAATAAGTAGGACTGCTATGAACATAGGGGTGCCTATATTTTAAAAAGCATCTGCACAGCCAACGAAACCATCAGCAAGATGAAAAAGGAACCCACTACATGGAGAACATATTTGCCAATGATACATCTGATAAGGATTTAATCTCTGAAATATTCACATACAAAGAACGAATACAATCCAATGCCAGGAAGACAAACAATCCAATTAAAACATGGGCAAAGACCTGAATACACACTTCTCCAAGAAGGACCTACAGGTGGCCCAGAGACACATGAAGAAGTAAATGCTCAACATCACTAATTATCAGAGCATTCAGGGAGAATGAGAAAAAAGGTCAAAACAGCCGAGGTGGCCGGGGGGTTCCCACTTCAGAATTTTAAGAATCCACACAAGACAAAGTGGGAAGGTAAGAAGCTACTGAGTAGTCCCTCCAGGTAATGACTTGAGACTTTATGACACGTCAATGAGTTGACATTGCCAAAACACAGCACAAGCGTTGGACTGTGTGTTCTTGTCTGCCCTCCTCATTGTGGTGTGCTTGATATGTCAAACCAACCTCAATAATGTCACAAGTCCACTTAACTGCAGCAACAAACATTTCTTGGCTTTTGCTGCAAGACGCAGGCAGGCACTGAACTCCTCACTGGGTGCACAACAGCGCACAGAGCCTGGACCCTGTGCATCCACGCAGTGGGACACTCTCCATCAAGAAAAAGAAGTGAGCTACTGACAGAAACTACATACACGTAAGTCTCAAACAGTTCTTCATGCTAAACGACAGAGGGGGGATGTAAAAGAATACATATTGCACGATTCCATTTATATGAAATGTCCAGAAAAAACAAATCCATCAGCTAGAAAGTAGATTAGTGGTTGTCTGGGGCTGGGGAATGGGCACAAGGGATCTCTCTGGGGTGATGGAATTGTTTTAATACTAGAGTGTGGTGATGGTTGTACAATTCTATAAAATTACTGAAAAACCATTGAATTGTACACTGAAAGTGACTGGATTTTAGGTTATTTAAATTATACCTCAATAACATTAAAAAAAAAACAGGTAGTTACCATGACTTGTTTACTGTCAAAACAAAGCAAAACGCTGTCCCCAGAGCAGGCGGACAATTAGAAGATGTCAGTGGAGGGCTGCCACAGAAGGGAGCCCAGGGGCCTCTGGGAGCACGCAAGCACCTAAAGCCCAGTCCCGCAGCTCAGGGGATGTTTCCCAGAGGAGACGACGTCTGGCAGGAATTGCTCCAGGCGGGATAGGTGGGAGGCGGAAGAGCAGGACAGGCACTCCCTAAGCCGGTGACAGTGTTCCTGTCCTGGGAGGTAGTGCTTAGGCGCATGCCCACCTCATTGTGTTCAGAAGGCTTCAGGGGAAGTTCAGCTCTGGAAAGAGCTTTGTGTAACGACCATCTGTCAAGTACCTTGCCATGAGTCGAGAGCTTCCCATTCAGTAACAACAACCCTGCAAGGCAATTACAGATAAAGAAACTGAGGCAAAGAGCGCTGTACTTGCTACAGGTGACTTCCCTAATAGGAACAGCCAAGCTGGAATCCACACAACAGATAGGCCTGAAGCTAAAACCCACGTTCTTCTCATTCCACTACCTCCTTTTTCCCCCCCAATTATAGTTTACGTTTAATATTATTCTGTATTAGTTTCAGGTGTACAGCATAGTGATTAGATACTCATATAGTTTACAAAGTGGTCCTATCGGTATTTCAAATGCCCACCTTGCCCCACACGCAGTTATCACAATATCACTGACTATATGCATTTCCTCCTTTTAAAACTACACAGGCACAGGACTATGACTGGTGTGAAATTAATGACCTTGCTGAGAAGGATGTAGGTTTTGTTGATCTACTCTAATGCATTCATAAGAGTCATCTGCAAGGAGTTTTGCAAATGCAGTTTGACAGGGCCTGGGAGCCACAGCTTTTGTCATTCATTGAGGTCCCAAGCACACTGCTCTGTATAGAGTAGGCAGGCATTTGACATGTGTCATTCTCTATGTAGCTTTGACGTGTCAGTAAAATCCAATAACCTTGATTCAAAATAAGTTAAAGGCCACTGGCTTTTTAAACAGCTAGAAAATTCTAAAAGGCCACAGAAATCAGTCTGTAACACATCACCCTCAACCAAAAATCCTCATTCAATGCCTTTTAATAAGTCTACATGAAAACATAAAATGATTTGACCAAAACAGAAACATTTTTTAAACTGTGCTTCGTTTTTCTTTTAGATTTTTTGAGAACTGCCTTTTCCCCTCACCTTGGCCCAAGTGTATCCACCACTTACAGGAAATTGTTAGTCTGTTTGGGTGAGGCAAAGACACACATTTTTCTCTGGAAAGAACAGACTTTCATTCCTATGAGTGAAATAAATCAGGGCCAGTTCCTCTGTCCATTAATTATGTGGAATGAACAATCCTCCCCTGCTTGGGGAGAAGCACAGGAGACCAGCACGAATTTCCTCCTCAGACTCAGGGGAAAGATCGCTTGACCATCCTGGAGAACGCCTGTGGCCTGGGCTGGCCTCGGAGGATTGGAACAGGCCAGGCTCTGCTGCCAGACGTTCGTAAAAGATCCGCTGATGGAGACAATCCCGTGACACAATCCACAGAGGACTGCCGCGTGGTCGGGTGGGGGCTAGTATTGCGAAAGAGCAACAGAGCGAGAAGGAGTTTGCATCCAGTTCTGCCCCTTAAGAATATCCATCCAATCCTCAACTCTGAAGACAGCGGGTGAGTTTAGGAAACGCACTGCCCCTGGTTCTTATTTGAGAGTTTTAGGAATACATCAGACACATCACCAGGGCCCTGGGGGTGGTGGAAGGAAGGTCACGGACGGCCTCCAATT
>PVKM010045092.1:0-12057 GCA_004027735.1 Carollia perspicillata
GGGGAGTCCAGAATTTCCTTCATGAGGCTTCCGCTGTGATTCTGGAGTGACTGAGAAGTCTGATTCTCTTCTCTCCAGTGCCGGCAGGACTGAGAGTCTCAGTTGGTTAATATTCATTTGACAGTTTTTAATCTGTCTCTCAAGAGTTGAAAAAAAATCAGTACACGAGCAGTTGGGATGTGAGAGCAACTTTTACTCTTCTGAAATATGTAATAAATAACTAATATATATGAATTTTAAAATATATATTTAGTGTGTCTCTTAGGTTTGGGGGCAGATCTTACAGTGTTACATACTTGGTTAGGAGATTGTTCTCTTCAGAGGATATTCTAAGCAAGGACATTGCTGTTAACACAATTATCCCGAGCTGAGGAAGAGGCAGAGTTGGCCCTTGGTCAGACCTGTGAGGAGCATGAGACTGTACTTAGATTTTACTGTGAGGCCGACGGGGCAAGCACAGCACTCGAATGTATGCAAATGCTCCCCGGGTCAGTGAGCGACTGGAAAAAGCCCTTGTGACCGTCCAGTAGAAGGACATGAGCTCCTTCAGAGCAGGGCACGTGTTCGCCAGCCCTGGTGTGGTGAGCGCCCAGAGCAGCAGGCGCTCGGGGAGTGCGTGTCGAGTGAGCAAACACGAGCAGTCCACGCATGCACCACAACATCAGTGGGGAAGTGAGGGCCGCTCTGGGCAGCACTGCACACTGCACCACGATGTCCCTTTTGACTTGCAAAGCGTGAGTCCTGGGCACGCTGATCAAGAAGCGAGAAGCAGGAGCCACTCACAGAGGTTAACCATCTTGTGTGAACTCCCCCAAGTGGCTCCAGAGGCAGACACCCCAGGATTCTGGCCGTCCTGAGCACGCGCCGTCTTGGTGTGTGGTGGTGTTCGGGGCAGCGAGGGCTCTGTTTTGGAATGTGAGATCCCTCCGTCAGCACAGCAGGGGCTCTGCTCTCCCCGTAGCCACCCCCTTCTCACGGCAGTGACTTGGTTCTCTTTGTCTCCTCGACCTTGTCAGGCACGGGAGCAGCTGCACCAAGCCCTGCACCTTAGCAGGCACGATCTGACTTACATAATGTTGGGGAAGATTCACTTGCTGGAGGGAAACTTGGACAAAGCCATCGAAATCTACAAGAAAGCGATGGAGTAAGTGCGTCTGATTCCTTTAGAGCAAGGAACGACTTTAAAAACCTGGGAGCAGGTATGTGAGCTCCCAAGCCTGAGACAACGTGTAACTGGTAACTGGTTGTATGGATTCCGGTAAATGTTAAGCTAAGGTTAAGAGCTCCCAGTGGCTTGAATACTGGAGACTTGTGTGTCTTTCTTACTTGTTACTATGGCCGGTTCGGCCCAGCTGGGCGGCCCTGCTCCACAAGGTCAGCCAGGGGTCCAGGCCCCTCCTTACTGACCCGCCGTGCCTCAGGTGGTCTCCCCTGTACGGCTGAAACCGACAGCACCCACGTTCCAGCTGTGGTGGGGGGAGGTGGAGCAGGACACGAGGTACCGAATAAGCAGCTACTGGTGCTTCAGACGGCCCCGAAGTTGCACACGGCGTTCCTGCTCTCATGCCTGGGAGCAGGTTCGAAACCAGTGAGGTGGCCACAGCCAGCTACAAGGGACAAGGGAAGTGGGCGCAGGTGCTTGAGAGCAGGACGGATCTTTAGCATGAGACCAACATCTCGTGTTTTTAAACAGCGTTAGAGGAGGCCAAACCCCCGTTAATGATGGAACCGACTTTGCCAGGATGGCGGTCCATCTTTCCTCTCTAGAAGCACGTGCCATCTTGCCTTTTCTGTGCAGGGTCTTGTCGTAAGTGGGATGGTTGTAGCAGAGTGCCTTAGTGTCTCATTTGTTTGGTCATGAACAGAGTGCCTGGTCACAGAGTCTGCTGTTTCTGGTAATTAGGCTATGAACTCAAATTTCCTTTGTTAAATTAATTTCTTAATTTCCTTTGTCTTCCACCGCAGTTGTAATGTTGTAACTTTTCTGGTTATATCAGTCACAAGACAGCTTTCTGAATTTTATTCATATTTTGTGTCTAAAAAGATATAAAAATCCTTTGGTTTGTTAACTTCCAAGAGAGACTTTTGTCATCAAGAGGATAAGTTTATGTGGCTAAGTAGGAAGGAGCCCTGACCTGTGACCCCTGCCTTCTAAAAGATCAGCTCACATAAATGTGAGGGCGATACTCGTCCAGAGGCTGGTAGAGGGCTGAAGTCACAGACAGTCTCAGGGCAGAACAGGGGGCAGCTGAGCATTTGGAGTCTCGCTGACAGTGTGGAGACCCGCAGCTTGGAGACAGCTATGTTTTGGTGAGCGGATGGACGCCACTAGAGTCATGGAAGTTTCCTAGTTTGGGGAAAGGAGGTGATCAGAAAGGATATTTACTGTAGCACACAGTGCAGGGCAGATCGTTGAACTGAATAAGCCCGTCTAGCCAGCTCGGGCCTCCCTGGCAGGGGCTTTGGCCCGTCTGATCTGGTCTTCCCACAGGTAACCGGAGCCCCGTGTCATTCCTTAGGAGCACGAGACGTTGTTCCTTGCTTTTGGCATTTTTACTGTTGAAACTGTCTGATGATCCTATAGCCAGGTCACCTCAGCTCAGTGTTGCTTTAGTTTTGTAACAAAGATAAATATCAGTAAGGGACAAATATCAGTGTTTACTCTCCAAATCCAGTAGCTAATTCTTTCCTAGAACTGGTATATCTTCTTTCCTTTGTTCAATATGGCTGTTTAGTATGGCTTTTTGTTTAATGTGGAGGGCAGAGCATTAGGACCTTTGGGATCCTAAATTACAAAGAAAATTGTACAGACTACCATTGTGAGTAGAGTGAGAACAAAAAAAAAATCTCACCTGAAGAGAACTGGCTAACACTCTGTGTGTTCCAGACTTACTCGGTTTATAAGGCATTGTTTTTTAATTCTATCCGTGTAATGAAGACCATCTCACAAAATATTCCATAGGCTCTTTCTTAGGACTTTGACCCAAAGAAAAGGTCCTGAAAGGGAGTCTGGATTCTAAGCCCCGTTTCTCTCTCCTTCCTCAGTCCCTCCCGTAGCCGGGGTGGGGGTGAGGCACCTGGGGGACTCTCCGTGGGGCGGAGCCCGCAGTGGGGTCTCTCAGGGTCACACACGGGCCTGGGCCTGGGCCTGAGGACCTCACCCATCGTTCCCCTCCGAGGGTCTCCGTGTTGGCCTCTGTGTTGCAGATTCTCACCAGAAAACACAGAACTTCTCACAACTTTGGGATTGCTCTACTTACAGGTAAGGAGAACCCTCTACTCCTTCATGCACTGGTGTTAGAAATGCTTTTGGATTTATGTGTATGTATTGTGGTTTCCTTGCATTTTGATTAATACATTTCACTAAAGCTCATATGAAGCACATGAACCTTATATGTTAAAGGAATTAACTTAGTGTTCTGCATTCAAATCAAAACTGCAGTCACAACTTTTAAAGGGAAGAGCATGTGTGGGAAACAACCGTCTGGTCATGGGAACTGTCGTATTGTTGTGGGGGACTGTCGTTTTGTGACACAAGTTAGCGCTGTCAGGGCTTCGGGGCCGAGGCCATTTCTGTTGCTCCTTCTTCCCAGCCAGGTCCTGTGGGAGAGAGAAGGCAAAACATTGTCTAGAGTAAGAAATCAGTCTCCTCTCCTCTCCACTCTCCTGAGTGCGAATGAAGCGATTCTAGCTCCATCGGGTCCCGTCATCAGCCTGAGAGCTGGGCCGAGTGCCCCGGGGGGCTTCCGCCCACCCCATTCCCCCGCTCACTCCCCCAGTTCCCCGGGCAGCTGATCTTGCCCCCAGCTCTGCCCCTTCGGTAGCCTTTCTGTCTGTTTCTTCTTCCTTTAAAAGGCATTGGAGTGTAACCCCGGACCTTCCTGCTTCGTCCGGGGAGGTGGGCCTCAGGGGAGACGAAGCTGACCAGCCCGCCTCCTGCTGGAAACGCTGGTGTGCAGCAGCCCTAGTGTGGCAGAGGCGGTTCCTGGCAAACAGATACTTGGATATTACCGGGGGACAAAGGCGGGGTTTTTAGTTTTCTTTTTCTATCTGGTGTCGGTAGCTCTCTTTTCATCAAGGGAACTCGGAAAGTCAGGGTGCTTCAGGGTGTGTCTGGCCAGACTCCTCAGCTCTCATCTCCCCGCTGATGCAATTCTCTGCTTTGCTTTTTCTTCAAGCTTGGCATTTACCAGAAGGCATTCGAGCACCTTGGAAACGCACTGACTTACGACCCTACCAACTACAAGGTACTGCGGGCTCTTCTTATTTGAAAATATTGTCAAGTGTTGGTGCTCTGTTCCTTATTTTTCAAGAGAGCACATTTGTGCCCTGGGCAGTACCTCAGTAGGTTTGAGTGTCGTCCCAAATACACCAAGGTTGAGGGTTCGGTCCCCCGTCAGGGCACATGTAGGAAGCAACCAATGAAGGCATAAGTAAGTGGCACAACAGATCGATGTTTCTCTCTCTCCCTCAAATCAATAAATACATTTGTGCCCTGGGTAGCGTGGCTCGGTGGATCGAGCGCCAGCCTGTAAACCAAAGGGTTGCTAGTTTGATGCCTGGACAGGGTACATGCCTCGGTTATGGGCCAGGACTTCAGTAGGGGGTGTGCAAGGGGCAACCAATCTATATTTCTCTCCTTCTCTTTCTCCTTCCTTTTCCCTGTAGATAGATAAATACATAAATAAAATATTTTTTAAATAAGAGCGTATTTATTAGGCCTGTGTCTTATGCAGAAAGTGACGTTGTAGTGCTGGTGAAGTTTTATGTACTGTATTTACGAAATTAGCACAGCTTCCACAACTGCTGTTAAAAAATAACTTCTGGTGAAATGACTTCCAGATTCTTGATGAATTTGCAGTTAGAACTCCTGTCCAGATATGTCCTTAGGCACGAGAAGCTCATCAGCTGGATGCAATCGCCGAGGGCGATGCAGCACACGGGCTCTGGAGGACACAGGCTCCGTCCTGTCTCAGACCCACATTGGCCTGTCTGCCGTCAGCTCCCCGCCCGACCCCGGACTGAGGAAGCCTACGGCTGAGTCACCCTTTGTCCTGTGGCAGGAGGAGCTATGTCTTAAGTGGTAAAGAAAGATTTGAGTGGTCTGGAGCAGCACTTGGTGTGTAGGGGCTGCAGGGAGCAGATTAAGGTGGTATTTACTTAAAGGGCTCCGAGGCTCAGAAATACTGACTTGTCTGGTGAGAAGTAGGAAACGAACGAGCTGAGTAAAGTTAGTGACATTCTATCTTTTCTTTTTCTGCACTGCGCCAAAAAGAGCCACAGTGTGGGGCGCAGAGACATTTCTCATAACCATTGATCTCAGTAGCTTGACTGCATCAAACCATGTTTTGCCGTGTATAATACGCACCCGTGTGTTTGTGCACATTGTACACAGGATTGTTATACCCATGGCTGTGTAGTCACTATATCCATGTATAACGTGCATCCTTATTTTTCTTTAAAAAATTTGGGCAAAAAAAAAGTGCACATTATACACAGCAAAATACGGTATTATGTCCCTGGAACTTTTCAAGTCACGCTATGCAGAGCATCAACACCCAGGAAGGCTCCCTCCCTGCTGCAGCCTTTAGGGAATGGCTGTATTATCAGCTGTCCGCGTCCTGTGTTTTCAGGCCATCTTGGCAGCAGGCAGCATGATGCAGACCCACGGAGATTTTGATGTTGCGCTCACCAAATACAGAGTCGTAGCTTGTGCTGTTCCAGAAAGTCCTCCACTCTGGAATAACATTGGGATGTGTTTCTTTGGCAAGAAGAAATACGTAGCAGTGAGTGTCTTCCCGCCTGCCTTCTGTGTGTCCGTGCATGCCATCACTGGGCCTGCCCCGCCTGCCCCGCCCTCACGGGATGCCGCTCTCCTGCAGGCTATCAGCTGCCTGAAACGAGCCAACTACTTGGCACCCTTTGATTGGAAGGTGCTCTACAATCTGGGCCTTGTCCACTTGACCATGCAGCAGTACGCGTCAGCTTTCCATTTTCTCAGTGCAGCCATCAACTTCCAGCCGAAGATGGGGGAGCTCTACATGCTCTTGGCTGGTAAGCGACAAGTGGGGAACCCTCTCCACAATCTGTAATGAGGGGAGGATGAATCAGAATCATCGGAGGCCAGGGGCTAAATGTCCCGTAGAAGCTGTTGCCATGCAGATTCCATAGTGAAACCAGAAAAGCTGGGGTTCGTGCTGCCTGTCACCCACCAGACCCAATGAGCAGAGACAGGGATTGAGTCTTGATGGGCGCTTTATGCAGACGGATGGTGATCTGAGAACACAGGGGGTTTGTGCCCCAACAGACCATCTTACTTTCCTTTTCAAGCCAGCCTTTATGAGGGGGAAAAAGCGTAGGCGAGGGATTTGGGACTCAGGAAAGAGGTTAATCAGATAAAAGCTGCAGTCCGCAGTTCCCCCAACAGCCTTTCACCCGCTGACCCATCCTTTTCTTCATCTGTGTCCTGTGCCCTGGGGGGCGGACTGTCTCTCCCTGGAACCCAGTGGCTCGGGTACCACCCTGGCTGCTCACGGTCTGTCCTGGAGCACCAAGGCCAATGGCTTGTGGTCTCCTGGGGTCAGGGTGGGCCCGACCTGCAGGTCCTGAAACAGCAGCTTTTCACGTGCATTAACTACTAGGCTTACTAACTATGGCCTGAAACTAAAATTGTCCCACTCTTGAACCCCCGGTCAGTAGGCGTCTGGATTACAGTGCTAGAGCTCGGGGAACAATGAAGAGAACGAGGGAAAGGTGCCGGGTCGCTTCTGACTCGGGGGAATTTCTCTCAGAGACCCACAGGTCGAATCAAGATCACCCTTAGTTTACCTTTCACCAAATGCTTTCCCTCGGCTTGACAATTCATTTATCTATATAAGTTCCAGATTTCATCAAATGTAAGAGATATATCTTACAGGGTTGATGAGGGGATTGCATGATTAAATAACAAGTGAATGCTAACTATTGGTTTTATTGTTAGCAACTAGAATACAAACGTACCGACTGAATATTCTTTCTAGGGGATAGTTTTCCGTATACTGAGCTTACTCAATGTAAGCCCAAAAGCAGTTTGCATGTTTTCATTGACATTGGTTTTCAGGTGCTTTTTAGGGGCATTATGGTGGGGTTCTTATTTTTAAGAGAAAGGTTGCAAAAGCAAATTGAGTGATGTTCGTTTGGGGGTTGTCTGAACACAAAGCTAGCCTAGCTGTAACAGGGATAGGAATGTGGACAAATTGCCTTAGTTACAGAGTGGAGAGGGCTTTCACTCTGTTCCCGAGGACAAGCTGGAATCCAGTCGCCTAGGGACCCTGCCCTTAGCAGGCAGCAGGGTTACAAAGGGAGTGGGGAGGTGAGTCAGGAACGTCCGGAGGTCACATGGTGGACGGCCCCAGTGTAGTGCGAGGACTTGAGACTTTACCCTGGAGGCCACGCTTGTCCAGCTCTGTTCCCAGATCTCCTCTGCAGTGTCTTCCAGAAGCGCATGCACACCGGTGGGGAGGCGGGGAGCACAGGGCTTCCAGAGCAGCCCTGTTACTGCTTCATAGGGGAGGCCTCCATAAAATACTGATCAAAAAGCTGAGAGTGACCTGGTGCTAAACAGAGTTTAAATGTCATGGTCATAGATGATCGAGGATTCGTGAGGATTCTCAAGTGGGATAGTGACCTGTTCAGATTTGTTTGTAAGTCAGTGAGTAAGGTGGCAGCATTGTGGCAGATGGATGGAGGCAGAGGGGAACACTGCCACAGCCTGGAACAGTCTGTGCAGTGCCAGAAAAAGAAACTGCAAAAAAAAGGGATTCAGGGACCTTGGCAACCGAGTGAGTAGGAGGTGGTGTCAGGAGCTGAGCGGGCACAGGAGCAGTTAGGTTTGGGGGCTGAGTGCACTGTGCCCTTGAGATATTCCTTTTGCTTTCTGAGCTGGGCTTTCCGGCTGCAGTTCTGTTTTTGTTGTTGTTGTTGTTGTTGCAGTGGCTCTGACCAATCTCGAAGACACTGAGAATGCCCAGAGAGCCTACGCAGAAGCAGTCCACCTGGATAAGTACGCTGCTCCATGGGAACCGGCACTGGGGAGGGCTGGCGTCTCCGGAGCCACGAGGTGGCGCCAGATGCTCGCTCTCCATGGCCGCTGTGCACAGGGCCTCAGTGTGGATGCGATGTTAAGTGTGCAGTGGCTCAGTGGGAACGGACACTGGCGCTTTCTGAGAAGGTGTTTCCAGCCTCAGGGTTAGTAGTCAGGAGGCCAGAGAAGGTCAGCCGGCAGTGGACGGGGACTGCTGGTGCATACCCTTGGGCTGGCTGGAAGACGAGATAGGACTCTGGGCTTAGTTCAGTCTTCAACTCTCTTGGGATTTATTCCACTGGCCTCAGCCAGGCAGCAGGGTAGGGACCCCTTCTTCAACCCACCTTGGTGTGGTCTCTGCTAAGGGTGTCCCAAGTGGCCCTTGTCTCTTTAAGGCAAGCTGTGTATTAGGTAAGAGCTTGGTTGGATGGTTAGTACCATGGGACTTTGCAGTAATCACGTTTGGCAATGTACTAACAGTACTTTCTGTTACGTAGTCTTGCTTTAATTCTCTCTGCCTGCCTTATCGTGCGTTGGCATGGTACAGGTAATTAAATCCCTGCTTTGCTTGTTGGGCAATTACTCCTTGATTCCCCCCCCACAAGTCCACACGGCATGGGTGTTTCTACCTTGCTGCGCAGTGGAGAAATCTCTGCTCACAACCAGTTTTGTTTTGTTCTTGTGTCATGAGGATCTCCGCATGACCATTTGTTGCAAACCCTAAGCTCCGTCAAATGCCTGTCTGGCTGCCGCAGGTGCAACCCGTTAGTGAACCTGAACTACGCGGTGCTGCTGCACAACCAGGGCAGGAAGGGGGAGGCGCGGGCCCAGTTCCAGGAGATGGAGAAGAAGGTCGGCCTGCTCAGGGACAGCAGCCCCCTGGAACTCGACTCCGAGGTGTGTCTTCTGTTAGCTCCCGGGAGTTATAAGCAAGCTGTCAGGGAACTTTTGAATCAAGCCCAAATAATCCAAATATAACCTATTACAAACGCATCTTGTTTTGGCTTTGGTGTTCCTGGCAGCATGAATTATTCAACTAGTAACAGCCAGAGAAAAGCTTCCCTGCGGGAAAATAGTAAGGGGAAATCCAGGCTGACTGAGTAATCCGTTATTGATAATACAGCTCATCCGAGTCGGGGCCTGCGTCTTACTGCAGCTCCCTCCCACTCCCCCTGTGCCCGTAGGAGAGGCGGGGGTGAGCCCAGTAACACACCGAACTTGAACTGGTGTCTGAGATCCTAGATGCACTTCCTTGCCATCCACTAAGGGCAGGCTGCGTTTTCTGCTGTTTGAAAAGATTTCCTTGCAATAAGTACTTCTTCCCTCAAATGCTAGTACCAGTAGTCAGTATTCTGACTAAACCCCCCCTAGGAGGAAGGTCTAGGAAGAGGTGGGTGGACTTCTCTCTGCTGGTCACACCTTCATTCTTTCTTTCTTCCCATGTGGGTACAAGATGGTGGAGGTGGCTCAGAAGTTGGGAGCTGCTCTCCATGTTGGGGAGACCTTGGTCTGGACTAAACCAGCTAAAGATCCCAAGTCACAGCACCGGACCGCGTCAACCAGCAAAGCTGCCAGTTTCCAGCAGCCCCAGGGCTCTAATCAAGCTCTAGGACAGGCCATGTCCTCAGCGGCTGCATACAGGAAGCTCCCCTCAGGTAGGAGGTCACACAGCAACAGGACGACCTGATGGGTTCAGCCACGTGTGCCAGCAGAGGTTACTGCTTTGAGTGAAGCCTGCACTTTTCAGACTCAGAGTATGTCCAGTGTAATGTCACCTCCGAGGGGGGAAAGCCACAGGGTGGCCAAATTGGCTCTTCTATAAGGCAAGTTGTGTATTGACTAATACTTACTGGCTCGGTTGGATGGTTCATACACTGGGACTTCACAGTTTTCAAGTTCAGAGATATAGCACAGTATTTTCAGTTATGTAGTCTTGCCTTAATCCTCACTGACTTGTAAGTCGGCATGGCGCAGGTAATTAAAGATTTCTGTTAGTGAGTCATTGAAGGCAAACTCAGCTGTTGCTTTATTTCTTCAGTTAGGGCATAAATTCACCGCTACAAAGATATGCCACAGTCCCACTGGTCCCAGAATATATGGGGTTTCTTGAAACTTAACAGTGAAGATACTGATTTGAATTGTGGAACCGAGAACTCTAGCCACTGTCCCCTCCTCTGGAGCCAGAGCTACAGAAGCACATCCGTCCAGCTGAAGCACCTGCACACATAAGAGGAAAAGGAGTGGCATGACCCTGAGGAAGGGGTTTTCCGGCGATGATATACCAAACTAAGAAAGGTCACAGGACACAGATAGAGCGGAGGCTAGCACATTCCTTGGGCACCACGGAACACAGGGTAGGGAGTGATTATCACGAGGAGCCTGAAGCCTCGACAGCGCCCCACTGGCCCTGTCACCCAGGAAATAAACCATCCCAGACAGGTCCTGGAAGAATTGAGAGCAAGGCTCATGGCTCTACACATGTGGCTCCAAGAGGAAGCAGAGTACCTGATGCTCTTTGCTTTCGAAAGGACTTTCACCTCCTGGCGGACTGACCCCTTCCTTTGTTGGAGGGAAGCTGGAGACGGGTCTTTGCTCAGTAGCCTCGTCACGATGAGGCCTTGGCTCAGCTGAGGTGATCCTCAGGCTGTGGGGCCTGTCAGTCTCCGAGACAGACAAATCTTGCACTTACAGTTTAGCTCTACTAGTCTTAATTTTTTTTAAAAGAAAATGGTGATGAAAAAAAAGCTCTGTGAATGGAAGCCCAGCTTGTGGAGTCTCCTGGTTGTACTTGTCCAAGGGGAATCCAGAACAGGTCCCCGTGTCTTGTTCTTGAGAGCGGTCAGCGTGTAGGGCCGGATCCTGTCGGGGTGACGAGAAGTAGAGGAGCAGGGCTGCTTGGCACCATTACCCAGGATCCAAAAGTAAGAGGAAGAACTTCTTCACCAAGAAATTTTACTTATTTGTTTGTTTGTTTGCTTTTAGAGAGAGGGGAAAGGAAGGAGAGAGAAGACAGAAACATCGACGTGTGAGAGAAACACTGAGCGGCTGCCTCCTGCACGCGCCGTGACCAAGGACCGATCCCGCGTCCAGGCACCTGTCCTGACCCGGAGTGGACCTGGCCACCTTTCGCTTTGTGGGAGGAAGCCCAGCCAACAGAGCCATACCCGTCAGGGCTTAACCGAGGAATTTTAAGACAATCAGTGATACCACTGATGAAATGCTATCAACATACTATCTGTATGTCCTTTTTAGAACAAAGATTATGTATCATCATCCCTTTGGGAAAGTTGTTATTCAGGTATAAAAACGAGATCACAATAAAAACTTTTTAAAAGAAGTGACGATCATAGTTTTCCCTCACCTATTGTGAAACGGAGTGTGAAACCGGAGGAGGAATCTCACGCCACGTTCCTGCTCGGTGCCAGCCCCGTCTCGGCTGCGACGCTGACGGACGGCACGCCAGCGATTTGCTTCAGAGTCAGTCCCCGTTTTGTACTTGAAGCGCCCTTTAATCACCACGATTTGCAGGTGGGCTTAGCTGTTGCTGCATCAAACTATGTTTGGAGTGCTTTATATTATGACTGGGTCTGTCTTAACATAGAAGTAGCAGCTACCTGAGCAGAAAACTCGGCAGTTCTCATATCAGAAATAAATAGTAAGGTTGTTACTAAGGTTGAAGCGATACCCTCGTCCACGCGGCTGGTATGTGGCAGAACCGAGGTTTGTACCCTGAGCACTGAGAAAACTCATTTCCGTGTCACTGTGGAGTCCGGTGTGCTTGCGAATGAAAAGGTCTTGGTGATGTTTAGGGTATAAAGTAAGACAGACGGAGAGGAAGGAGGTGTGAGGGAGATTTAGGGGCAAAACCAGCACAGACTGGGGCCTGACTGGGAGTGGCAGGTGAGAGCAGACTAGGAGGGATGCCCACTGCTGGGGAGGGTCACACAGGTCAGAAAGGGAACGCTGGGGGGCTGGGGTGGAGTCTCGTGGAGTCT
>PVKM010045093.1:0-12054 GCA_004027735.1 Carollia perspicillata
CAACGTATTTCATTAATATACTCTTCAAAAGAATCTTTTTTATTATTTTTAAAAGGTATAAAAACTATTCCTGCAGTAGCCATACCAAATTATACATTTTAACCAGATTTCCCCGGGCCTAGCTTTAGTAGTTAACTACTTGGCCTAACCTCTCTGTAAATAAGCATCGCAGAACATGCAGCACCCTGGGAATGCAGCTGAGGGTGCCCTCACTCTGGGGGGCCTGTATTCATTCCCACAGGTGGCACTGAAACAACCTGGCAAGCACCACCCTATCCGTTGGGCTTTTGGGGGGACGGGAAGTAAAATGTAAACTACTGGTGCGATTGATGTCTGTGTTACGCAGTTAGCATTGCCAGTAAAACGCTCCTGGCCACCAGGAAAAGGGCTTTTGATTCCATATAACCATCTGTCCTTTTTTATCATGGTCTGGCCAAAATTCCTTTGCTGCACACCAGGCCAGTATGTCCAGCATCACGTTTGTTCCAAAGACATATCTTGGCATTTTGTTTACTGAGTATTTACCGTGGGTAAGGATACTTCTTGAGGACAGCTGCAGTCAGGCCACGCTGTTGACTCCCAAAGGAGAGACACAGGTAGTGTCTCATGTTTGTATCCCTTTCTGTGCTTCCTGATCTCTCTGACTCGCTCCCAGGAAGTCGGTTAAAAAGGAACTGAGTTTTTTGTCAACCCGTCTTCAGCATTTTTCTTTTATGTGTTCACTCTCTTAAAATGCAAATACAGAATGTTTTCCTAGAGTGTGCTCGCACAATTAGAAAAAAAGATTTAAGTGCAAGGATTCAGGTCAGATTTAAACTCTACAGTTACTGTGAATAACACTGATTAAATGAGAATTAGCCCCAATTCTAATTCTTAATTTTGGACAAAGAACTTCTCATTCATTCTGAGTACACACTATGCTTTGCAATGGCATATACGATGATTTGCTAAGGATCTAAGAGGGAGGATCTCCCAAAAAACAGGCATTATCTTCTGGAGGGTGGGTCCCTGATAGTAAAGGCTTCCTCCCATAGGTGAGAGTTCTAGGAACCCATCTGTGTCAGTTTACTGGCTGGTATTGTTGTGAGGAGCTATATTCGGCTTCAGTGATTTTTTTTAAGACTCTGAACGTATCTGCCCATTTCATGATGGGTGATTTATGAGCGTTCCTGCCCACATGGCGCTGAGCGTACAGCAATTTTTGATCAAAAACAGCATGACCTCTGCGTTCCATGCCCCCTGTCTGACTGATCTCGCCCTGAACGACTTTGTTTCCCCAAACGAAAAAGGTCCTCAAAGGGAAATGTTTTGCCATTGTGGAAGAGGTGAGACAAAAACAGCAGAAGCAGTAAAAGGTATCAAAACCAATGAGTCTAAAACTGTTTCCGCAGTGGAACACCCATCTCCATAGGTGTATTACATCAAATGGAGAGTACTTTAAAGGTGACGGATGTTTAAATATATAAGAATAAACACACAATTTTTTATAAATAAATTCTGGTTTTCTGGCTTCCCCCTCACATAAATATGTTGTATGAACTCATCAGAATTATTACAGAAAAATTTGAGTAGACTTTTTGTTTAAAAATCTTTAGAAGTCAATATAGACAAAAAGAGAAAACTAATTTACAAGTACAGGTTTCGTTTAAAGTAAAAATATCCAAGGCTAATTTGTCAACAAAGATCATATAAGATTAAAGCACTTACTTTGTGTTGACAATGCCCAGCCACAAGAGAAAACCGAACAGAGTAAACAACAACGCAGTTTAACAACCACTGCATAGGAAGTATGTGGTAAGATCGGAGTTGCCAAGGAACTAAGCCTGTTCGATTTGGCATTCTCAGACAACATGTGAACAGATATTCAGTATTTTTTCCTACCCATATCTTAATCCAAAACAATTCAAATTGCAACAATTCATTAGAAGTTATTCTCTGAGTTTTCTAACTAACCCCACTTGGCTGTGGCTGTACCTTAATTAAGATTATAATGACTTTTATTTCCAATCTGTCAGGTTTAAATTAACTGTCAGTGTCATTTTTTGAAATATTAGGTAATATTCCACAGACATTTTATATGAAGATGTCTTAACTGTGAACACCGTATCCAGATGGGAAAAAATAGAAATTCTATGTGCGGGATCGTAATTATATTTTTGCACAGTAACTTATTAATTGACTGTTACAGTACTATAAGCATCTCTTGACAAGCTGTATACAATCAATGTGTGTAAAAATGTAGTTTCATGGAAGTGACAACAGAAAAGTGTGCCTCGAAAATATCTATCTTTGATCCACCAATATCTTGGCTTTGGATGAATTACCTGTGAATATGCTATTCTGAGTAATCTGTCCAAAAGAGGATGAAATCACATTTATTTAATTTGTTCAAGCAGAATTAAATTAAGGCAATTATCAACAAACTTCAAGAAACAGGGTGGGGTCATTCTGCATTAATGACTTCAACTACCTCTCATGTAGCAATGCTAAATTTGGCCAATAAAAATATAGATTATCCAGACCATTTGAATTGCACACAACTAGTTGCCTAATATCAGTATGCCCTACATACTGTATTATATAAGACACACCTATGGAAAATTATTTGCTGTTTATTTGATATTCAGTTTTATATGTGTCCTATATTTCATCTGGCATGGTTATCTACCTTGGTTTCTAAACTAAATAGCTGACCATATGACACACATCAGAGGTACAAGGAGTACAAGGGGATTTTTTTTTTTTAAGTTTTTAATGGGTCTTTTCCTTGCCCTAAAGAATTAATCAAGATACAGGAGAATATGTTAGCAATGCATAAACTTTTTCTTAGCCCTTGAAAAAACTCTAAGGAAATTCTATCATTCCATTACAATGATGAACACATAATTGAGATTAACTTGAATGACTTTTATGGCCAAGACAAGATCATTAATCACTTCAGCCAAAAAAAAAGAACAAATTTTTTTTGCCACAATTTTTTAACAGAAATGACTCCTGTGGTAGGAATAAGTGCCAGCAGGATGTACATTTTTTAAAAAGCCAGTTATCACTGCAGCAGACCTCCTAGAGTAACTAAAAGTAGCACTAGTTTGGAGAGATCTCCATATTCATCAGAAAGGCTACTGTGGTGATTCTTTGAACACTGAAGTTATCCTGTGACCACTCCTAAAGGGCACCTCACCATGTTTTCAAGATAGAGGGAACTTGAAGCCTGGTTTCCATACAAGAAATAAAGACCCAGAAGTACTTACACTATCCCTAGAATGACAAAGTCAGTCACAACTTTGAGAGTCTCCATCGTGTTACCTCATTATTCAGGGGTCACAGGTTGGCGATGCATCCTTTCAGAACGGTGGTGCGCCTTGTGCTCCCAGTTCAGTTTCAATCATTGCATCTAGCTCTTGATTTTAGAGAGAATGTAGGGCATGCTCATGCGTCCACCTATCCGGTCAGGTGACATTTGTTTTCCCCATGGGAAAGCATCCACGGTATTAATTTGACAGGAGTTTAAGTAGAAGGGCAGGGGCCTTGGCTGTTGGGTTCCTGTATCTGAAAGTCTTCTTGAGAAAGTTATAGGAATGGTAATCAAATTATGATCAGAACTCTCTGGTGGGGGATGGAAAATTTAGTGGTCATTTAAATTTAAATTGCATGGAAGATTTTGGAGGAATTCTTCCAGAACGTTTTCCTCAATGAGGAAAGAACAATGCTGAAATGCAAACATCATTAATGGCCTTCTCTCCTCTGCATCCCCAGGAATTAAGGCATCACCTCCCAATGACAAAGGTGCTGTTATTCTACAATCACAAAACTGATGTATCTTTCTAAAGTAATTAAAAGTTTGCCTTTTTCTCCATCATCCCCCACTTACATCTTGACCTTTAGTCTGGACAAATCAGTTGCATTTGTTAGGAAGGGCATTTTTATGAAACTACAGATATTTATTATGACCAGGGCAGGACACAGTAAGCAGTGCACTCAAACAGGATGGTGTCTTTATGGGCTAAGATCATGCCAATCCACCACGAGAATCGAAAGACAGAACCAGAATTATTTTTGAGTCCTCTAGGTGGTATTTTGGCCAGGCTACCATCAGCAGGATGCAGCAACCAATCAGCAATGGTAGCCCTCTGAGTAATATGGGTTAAATCCGTCACTTAATGCCTCCCAGCCAGGCCATCAGAGAAGGGGTTTTATTTGGGGAAGATATAAACAGGACACAGATGGTTTTATTAGCAGCCACAATTCATTTTTGAAGTCTGTGGTCTCAAACATGAGTGACTTTAATCTGCCAGGCAATCTGTACCTTTCCAAGTGGCAGAACAAACGATTAAGAAAATATACATAGTCCAAAAGTCAGTAAAAATACAATTTTTTTCCAATAGGATAATGTTTAGAGCTATGAAAATGGCCTTGATTGCTGCCCACTTATACAAGTTGTCATATACATTTTATCTTCCACCAAACAGGCCCTGAAGTTGACTGTCTACAACAGCCTAGTGGACAAAACCTGGTTGCAATTTAGACACACATCAAACCCAAGCATTAGGGAACTTCTGAGAGTCGAGTAATGTGAAGTTTTCCCCAAAGATATAGTCTTTTCTTTCTATGTGAAGCCAACGCTACTTGGCTGCTCCCTGTTCAACCAAATCGATTTAGCATCATTTCTGTTTGATCATTACTGTTGATGCAACACTTTATATGAGGCAACAAGGTAACCATTCATTAGGGACATGACTGTTTCTGTTTTGAGAATCTGACAAATGATTGTAACATGTTGCTTTCTGCCTGGGGATTTGATAGACTTGAGCTTCGAGATTGACTGGGGCGTGGCTCCCACAGCAATGATTTGTTTGAGGACTTCCCCTTGTTCTGGACCATTTGCAGCCACATGGTCACAGCAAACTCTCTTACATTTTCATCTGGTTTTGCTACACAAGGAATAAAAGTCTTTCAAGGTGAAAGACAGACTGCGAGAATCATTTAGATTCTATTAGGTCAGTTTCTCATTTTCTTGAGGGTCACCCTTTTTCTGTAATACAGGTCCAGTGCTTCATCTGTGGTTTCACACAGGGGCATTTTTGTCTCAGGAAACTGTTCCCCAGAGGGCCAGAGATCACTCATAGAAGTGAGTGCCCATGAAAAATACCCCGAGGACATTTCTTGTCACCTCCAAATGGATCCAGATTTGGAATGTGAGCCTGTTGGAGGTTTGAGCTGCAAAATGATCCTTATGTTGTCTTCTCTTTTTTTTTTTTACAAGTACTATGTGCTCTTCTCCCCCATCTCCCAAGCAAACCAGCATATCTTTGTAACTGTCATCTAAGAAGGTATGAACTATTAGTAACATACAGTACAAAGGGGAGCGCTTGATGCTGACTGCCAGACTGGTGAAGAAGTCTCTACTTCCCAAAGCAGGGTAAGCAACAAAAGAGTGACCTTCCAGTCAGTCGTCTGATCTAATCCCTAATGATTCATGTGCAACCGCCCCCAGTATATTCTCATCGCCAGCCTACAACATAAAGCACCACTTATTGCTCTGCACACAATACAATTTAAGATGCCCACTAACCTTCCCCGTGGACTTCCCTCAAATCCTATTAATTGACTCACAGGTCTTGATCCTTCCTTTTCCAGAAAGCCATACTTTTTAAGCATTTCATCCTTCTTCTAAAACTATCAATACTTATGAAGATTTTGAGATTGTGTGCTTCTTAAAAGCTAACAGGTTAGCCTGTCATAGTCGAATGGATAGTAGCAGAAGGAACACGACTCCCGGGTTAGGAAGAGAGGGATCCGTCACTCTAAGCATCAACATACTGGCATCAGCTCTCTTTGCCCCCCTCCCACCAGCCCCGTGGGATGACATGGGTGTGCCTAGATGTGAGCTGCATACAGAAAGGATTGTTTTACAGGGGAAAGGTCTTGAGATGAGGAAAACTGAACATTGTGTAATGGCATTAAACACGCCTGCCTTTTGTGCCACAGACACGACATCAATCATCCAAGATGGTTTGCTAAACAGTGTTTCTTGAAAAGATGTTTGGGAACAAAGGCTGCAAGTTATGCAAAAACAAAGGCTTGGAAGTGGTGAAGAAACATGAGAGAGTCGTAGAGAACTGACCTATGATTCCTGAAATGCTAACCTACGATTCCCAGCCTATGGTTTCCATGTTAACATGCAGGCTTTGGAAGCAATATTAAATGACTTGTTAAAATGTTTACTGTTTCATACATATGTGTATGATGGGGGACCCCCAAAACTAGAATTTATTTATGAAAAAGTGTGTATTTATTCTTACATGTTTAAACTTCAGTCACCTTCAACGTACTTCCATTTGACTCAACATACGTATCGTGGCATTTTTTTCCACAGCTCAGTTTTTGAACCATTGGATTTTGATGCCTTTCAGTGCTTCTGCTGTTTCTGCTTCACCTCTTCCACATCGACAAAATGTTTCCCTTTGAGGACTTTTTCACCCAGGGAAACAGACAAATGAAAAAGCTGCTGGGGCGTGATTACGTGAATAGAGAGGGTGGGACACAGGGCTCATGCCATTTTTGGTCAAAAACTGCTGAACATTCAGTGAGCAGTGGGCAGGTGTGCTCGTAAGTCACCCATCATGAAATGGGCAAACGCACTGAAAGAGTCTTTAAAAAAATTTCACTGAAGGCGAATGCAGCCTCTCACAACAGCACCAGCTGGTAAGTGACAAAGCCGGGTGAACACTGACTTAGGGAGGGAAACCTGTACTAAAAGGGGTCTGTCTTTCAAAAGATGATTCCAGGTCTTTTGGTTTCCTTCCCCTTATGTCAGCATCATAAGACCCCACATATATTCATTATTTTTGGAATGCTTGCATATATGAAAGTTTTAAATGGTATTTCCTTTTTGTAAGAATTGAAGTATAAACCAGTTATAGTTGCCTCTTACTAAAAGCCTAAGTGGTGATGGTTAAAAAAAATAGAAAATTGACCAAGGAAATATATATATCAGTTTGGAACTCGGCATTACCATGATGGCTACTTTTAAATGAATTATACCACACACACACTCAGCAGATGGCTAAGTAGGTGTATCCTACAGGCATTTCTTTGGAACTTCTACCATGGTTCATTAGAATTTCCCTATTATTATTTTATAGTGTTGAACATTTTATAGCTATATATAGTTACCACATATCAAAATTTCAATTATGTGAGACTTCCAACTACCTTTGTAGAGCATTTTTATTTTGCCCTAGTTTTCATACAAATCAGCCTTATGTTTAAAGCAAACAAATAAGTTAGAAATCAAGCTCAGAGAATTGTCTGGAAATGAAAAGCTGAACTATACTGTTAAAATATTTTGTTGTGGTTTCTCGATGCAGGGTGAGAGCTGATAACATTTTGAAAATGAATCGGAGCCAATATTTATTGATAACTTTTATGTGCTACATACTTCATCATATAATTTCCATATTTTAATTCTTTATCTCAGTAGAGTAATGAGATGCTGATACTGACTTGCAGATTGGTGAGAAAATCCCTACTGCCCAGCGCATAGTGAGCAGCTAGCAGGGCAACCGTCAGGCAGTTGTCGATACCCTACGTTATTACCTGAATAGTAGCTATTAAATTCAGCTACTGTTTATTATTTATTTATTAGCTATTATTTTCCTACTTAAAAATTAGCAAATTAAGCATGAGAGATCACACTATTTATCAAATAAAGTTTCATCTAACTCTAAATGTATGCTATAGTGCTTTTTTTCTATACATTAAATTTAGAAAAAGTACATTATTTTAGTAAATGGTAACTATTCTGATTTATCAATAAAACTTTTGCCTAAATACATTCCATTTCATTCAATAATTGATCATCATTTTTTCAAACATAATTTCCATGCCATGTTAATCTAACATTTTATTAAACAGAAAAGAAATAATAAAACCTGAGTTTTTAAAAAAGACAAAGGTAAATTTCTAGGATATTAAACAGTTTACAAGGTCACTTTTCATTTCCGTGCTGTGGGGCACGGAGGAGTCCTTAATGACCCTGAACCTGCTCGCCCAGGTCTCTGTCTGTGCTTCTACAATTAAATTAGCAACTCAGAGATCCTCACTTTCTCGCGTCTGTCAAGAGTCCCTCTGCTGTTCTCAGAAACGGAAAGAGAAGGCAGAGTGAAGCCTTAGATGGCAGGCAAGCAGTCCTTTACTTTGATGAAGCATCCTTAGAGAAAGGTTTGAATAGATGCTCCAATAGTGTCTATTACATTGATTTTATTCTAATGTAGGAAAAGATATGGGAATAAGCAGGAAAGCAATGATGTGTCTGAACAGAAGTATTCTATGGAATTTAACAAACAGGTAATTTGAAGTAAGGGTTTCAAATGTTATCTCTCGGCTACTGCAGGAAGACAGATTGTTTTCAAAGTGATTCTGTATTAATAAAAGAAAAATATCCGCAAGCTGTATTCAAAGACACCATCTGTATTCAAAGAGAGGTGATTGAATGGCTGTGCATCCATGATCTTAGGATGCCCTCATGCTGCCGCCGAGTCAACTGCAATTCTGTATTTCTATTTCTGAAGAGAATCTCCCAATTTATTTAACAAAGGGCCAACTGACTTGCATGGATTTGTGGGGGGTGGGGATGTGGATGATGAATTTTATCTTAATTTTTCAAATTAATAGAAGCAAGTACCCATGTCTAAAAGACCTGCAATAAGCATCGTTTTTCTCTAAGTTGGGCAAAACATCATTACTATCCACATATATTTTTATACCTAGTAACAGCCAACCAAATCAAATATTGACTTTAAAACTATATTATCTAGGTTCAAATGCTTTTTCCTTTCTTTCTTTTTTTTTTTGCAAATGTATTCTTCAGGCAGTATATTTTATCTGTTTGTGCTAGAGTTTTTTTTTTTTTTTTTTAAATCCATGAACAAGGATGATAATTGTACCTAAAAAGTCTGTTAGGTATGTTGTTCCAATAAAAAGTTTATTACAAAGAAATAATTCTATTACCTAAAAAACTTTGCATAGCCTTTAATTCTTAGAGATTGAACCAATTTATCCCAGTTTTGTGCATAGCAGTACATTTTTCTTTTTTATTTAATCATGATGATTAAAATTGTAATGCACGATAATTTTCTAGGTTCCTTGAGGAAACTTGTATGTATTTAGATAGAGGATTGATTACTCCACTCATTAATTCATCAATTTAGTCTCCCAGAGGGCATAGCACGTGACTGAATTTATTTGCTAGATTTTTAAAAATCCTTGAAATTGACCTTAGTTGGAATTTAAGGAGTAAATGAGTGACTTGAAAGATTTCAAGCAGTTTAAAAGCTTACCCAAAATAATCAAAGCACGGTATGTGTTTTTCCCCAAATCTCTTAACTTATAACAGAAAATAAAATAATTTGGATGACAAAGACTTGAATTCTTTGATTATCTGGCTGCAAATCCAGGGAACACTTGTAAGACATATCATAGAACTCTGTCTCCGAATCTCACTTAAATTGCATCACTTCGTATTACTCTACACCTATTAACGCACTAGTTTAAAGAGCTCTGAGAATGGTTAGTTTTTTCACGCTATAGGTCTAGTTTCTACAATGTGAACTAGTACATGGCAGATGTAGTACATAGCACATGATAAATGTTCTAAATATTTTTGAATAAATTGATTAATCTTTGTTCTTGAAGTTCTTAAGAATTTATCTGAAAATAAAGATAAATGAAATTGTTCAATTTGTAATCAGAGCAATTTAAAGTGTATGTTTTCAGTAGTCCTTACATTACTTTCCTTAAAGTCAACATTTTAATAACAGGAATTAATGAATAAACAAATTATCAAAAGGCTTATTTTCAAAGTTTTAAATATATATTTATGCACATGCATACACTTAATTGTGTTTAATTAATTCAATTTGTGGGAAAATAAAATATTGCTGAATTGTTTGTTGAAAAATTGGAAAATATACTCCAGCATTTAACACACTTTTTATGATATTTTGGCTTTATAGAATCATTTACCATAAGTATTAATATTATGTTTTGTTGTTAAACCTTTCTGTGAAATGTTATCAAGGAGAGATATTAATATTTTATTTCAGATAATGAAGGAAATGAAGAGAACATACCAATACCTTGTATCAATTAAGAATTAATTTTCTGTTATAATATAAATATTATTTAATGCTAGTTTAACTAATTTGTTGTAACACATTCACATTTTGAAGTCAGATAGCCTTCATGAAACATTGTAACTGATTATTAATAATTTTTTTAATAACACTCACAGGGAACAATCTAAGAGAATAAGGATATAATACATGTTTGACATACTTTTACAATAGAATTTCAGTGGAATCTCAGTTCTTGGACTTAGTTTATTCCTGAAGGCTTATCAGTAAAAGAATGGTTTGAAAACCAAATTCTTTTTCCCAGGTGTGAGCACAAAATGGTTGTCGGGGGGAAAACTGAAGTTTTCTTGGTCAACTGAGACAGTTTTTCCATAAACTACATGATTGAGAAACAAATTCTTAAAGATGGGAGAATTTTGAGAACTGAGGTTTGACTGTAGTATAACTATAACTACATAGTATTATACATATTTATTAATATTTACATAAATGAAGGAAATAAAGCCGCGTTTTTGTTAAGAACTTCAAGTGCCAGATCTACCATGTTATTTTCAGAACTATGCAAATATATTTACTAAACTTATTGAACCCTCCTTAAAGAAGATGAATTACTAGCATTGTTTAAATTTGAAAAATAAGACAGTCACTTAGGGCATCTGAAATATTCTATCTCTCAACTTTGAGGAAAATATTCCAAAATGTCAGACAAATTTTGATTGGTCGGAGCAGATTCTGACTGTGAGAATCAGCTTAACTGTTTGTCTGGCTACATATTACAGGAATGTAAGATTTAGTGATTGTGCTAAATGTGTCACTGATGTGTCACTAATATTTCTTTCTTAATACCATTAATATTTCTCACTGCCTCTGACATGGTGACATGTTTCAGTAGGGGCTAGCTGTTGTCTTGAGGGAGAATGCCACTACTACCACAGGGTTGAATATTCCCCCTTGGCAGTTATCCGAAAAGACATATTTAGAGGCGGCCGTTTCTGTCGGGCCCATGGGTAAATTCTGTGTTCACCCCCGTGGCCACTCCGGGCCTTGCTGACCTCACACGACTTGTGCTAATGATGAGCAGCTCTGTTGCTGCCCCTTGTTTTCTTCTGGTCAAGTCCTCAGTCTCTGCTAGGACTTAGCAGCTTGATACAAACCTGCTTTTCAAACAGAGAGTAGACATTTTGACACAGAAAAAAAAGCCAGGGGGGGCTTGTCCCAAAATTTAAGAATTTATGCTATACCCTGGCTGGTGTGGCTCAGTGGATTGAGCACAGGCCTGTAAGGCAAAGGGTTGCTGGTTCCATTCCCAGTCAGGGCACATGCCTGGGTTGCAGGCCAGGTCCCCAGTAAGGGACACAGGAGAAGCAACCACACATTGATGTTTCTCTCCCACTCTTTCTCCTTCCCTTCCCCTTTCCCTATAACATTTTTTAAAAGAATTTATGCTATGACTCTATTTTTAAAGCTTGCTATAGACTTCAAAAAGCATCCTTACTCATAACTATCAATGATCTGTGAGCTGGCCCAAATTTCAAAGGAGCTTTACTGCAGCCAGGTCTGCTGCAGAGCCTCCCCTTATGGTGGGGCTGACTCCATTCTGTGAGGCTTTCAAGGAATGCATTGCATACATCAGAATGTTATGCAAAAATATGGGTTCTTTTAAAGTCAAAAGAGACATCAAAGAAGACCAAGGACATAGTGAAAGAAAATGTAGTACAGCACTGTATTTCATTCGGGTCTCAGCCTATCAATAACCAAAGTTGTGGCTGGCCTAACTCTGGTGGTTCTGACTGTGATTACAAGATGCCCTTAAGTAATAGCCACCATGAACTTTGACAAGTACAAGTTTACTGCTTTTAAGACCTAGAAATTAACAGAACACCTAAGGCCACACAGAGAGGTCATGGATACAGAGAGA
>PVKM010045094.1:0-12058 GCA_004027735.1 Carollia perspicillata
CTATGTGAGAAAGTCTCCACAAAAATCCCAAAAGCACATGTTCTGGAGAGATCCCAGGATCATGAACTCATCTCCACCAGGAGGGTGGCACACTCCAGCTTTAGGAGACCAGAGGCTCCTGCACTCTTTTAAGATCAGAACACCTGATCTTGAATTGGAGGCAACAGTCCACCTACCTTACGACTGTTCACAACTAAACTCAACTACAACACTACACATGCAATTGCACAGCAAGGGTTATCCTTGACCTAGTTGTTGAGACACTATGAAATTAAGAACACATTATACCACCAATCTGTATGTAAAGACACTAAACTTTCATTTGAGACTGTAACACTGTGGGAATAGAGTAAATACCCCTTCAGAGCCATTTCTGGACCATGAAGTGCTGAGCCCAGCCAGATCCAGGCACAGTTACTGGGGAGTCTGATATTGGCATAGCCCCTGGTACCAGGCAGCCACCAGTGAACTCTAAACACTAGCAGGATAAGACCAGGAGAGAGTTCAGTGTTTATACTCCTTAAAGAGAGTGGTCATGACAAAAAAAGTGTTCCATGGACAACTTTGTTTTGATTTTTTATGAAAATTCTTTAAAACTAATGATTTCTAGACAATTTACTGAACATTTAACAAACAGACATTAAGAAAAAAATAGAACATATCAGTAAAATTCTGAATGGAAATAAGAGGAGAGGTCTGTCTGTCCATGAACCTGTGTCTTAAAGCATATTTGGAAAGAAACACAATTTTACTACTTTTCTAAACAACTTATATAATCTGAAACAATGGTATTGAAATTTGGCAGACAGAGATTCTGCCTGGGACAGGACATTGGTAAACATCAGACACCAGGGCTTCTGGTTCTGATTCAATAGACATCTCCCAAGTCATTCTGCTGTAGGAGGTAAAGGAATCACACCTGGAAAAAATGCTGTCCTAAGACAGATGAACCTTAAAAATTTAACAGAATTATTTGGAAAAATCTATTCATATTAGGACACTATTACATACTAATGTACATAAACGGAAGTTGTTGATTATATATACATTAGATCAGGGACCTTAAATATATTTTAATTTATTTTAAACATATTACTTGGGAGGGTCCTTGATTTGCTTTTATTCCCTCCAACCTCTGCTTTTAAATCCTTCATCCCCCTTACTCAGAACTTACATCCAAAGTGCTTAGAGAGGCTAAATATTTAAATCTCTTTATGCATTCAGAAACACATCTAGCATATCTTAATAGAACTGAGAATTAATGAAAGTGTGCTATAATACTCTTCAACCTTCCATTTTTATCTAATAGAAACCTATGTGGTAAGGGCCAGCCTATAACTGTTTCTGAGTTTCCTCCAAATGGAAGTAACACCTGGTTCTTGGAAATGTACAATTCTCCTTGAATACTTCTCACACCCTACACAGTGATGTGCGTATTTGTGGATGGCAGCCGCCCCATTGGACTACATCGTTTGGAATCAAGGGCCTGGCACTTTTTATCCTTGTATGTCCATCCTCGGAACATTGCCTCAAACATGGCTGTTATAAAAGAAAAGTGCAATGAATTAAACTGAGTGGAAAACCTGTAATTTTTAACACCAGAATAATTACATACTTCATGATATGGTTGTACCTGTGTGTTTTAATAATCTATCTAAGTTTGTCAGTTTGGTTCTAGAAAGGAAGTATCTTCTAAAAAAGCAAGGAAAAATAAAAACATATCCAGGATTTTCCTAACTTTTGAAAAATAATGATGGTTAACATGGAGGGGCATCTTATCTTAGGCATGTAGGTATAACTAGACAGCAACAGAAAATGAGTTTTTTTACAAAAGGGAATTGATTTATATGTACATTTGAAATGAGAGGCTCTGAATAGTTGGACTGGTCTACTTTGCAGACAGATGCTACATGGACAACATTGCTAGTTGTCCATGAGATTTCTCTTTCTCCAGGCCGTACAAAATTAATTAAAAGCTATTGAATTTTCTCCTAGATAACTTTTGGGCTATTCATTCCAATTTAGAATAGATAAGAGGTTCAGAACGGCCTGAGTGCAATGACAAATGTTAACTTATGCAAAAGCGACATCCTAGGAATAGTGATGATTTTGTAAATTCCCAAAAGGATATTTGCATATCAGATTCTTTAATGGAGTGCAAATGCACATTCCACATGTGCTGACTGTGAAATTTTGAAAAGATGCTTTTAACCTTTTCTCTGAGTTACTTTGGAGCCAAAGTTGGGGGAAGAAAAGGCAAACCATGTAAGGAGTGCTGAGGGCTCAGCAAGCGACTCTCACAAAATCACGACTTTTCTCTGTAATGTCATAGACTAAGAAACCATAAAGCCAGTTCTATAATGGGAATGTGTAATTGCCCATTAATAAAAACAAGAACTGACAATGACTTCAATTAAGACTCTGATGATGATAGTGTTAATAGCAGAAATTTCACAATTAGTTTTCAGTATTACATGAACTTTAAGGATATTCCTATCAGAAAATTTTTCTTACTACCTACACATGTTCATACAGACATATATTTCAAATGATACATTTATATATGAGAGATATCGAAATAAATGTGTATAGCACTGAAGTGGTCATTGTGCTGAGGTATATGAACTGAAATTGTTCTTCTCTGAGTTGGGGTTTAATAGTTCCATTGAAGAAAAGGTTGCTTTGTTTCATTTGCTAAATGAAGTCCTATAAAACTACATGAGACTAAATACACACCTTAGAAAAGAACCAGCTTGATCAAACATTGGACCAATGTGCTCAGCGGGGAACATATATAAATCCTTTGCTCTGTATTGATTAAAACTGCTGACACTGACTCTTCTAACTAGAACAACCCCAGCCTCATAAGAGGGAAATAAATAACACCCTAACATACATTCTTTGTAAAATAAAGGAGGAAACTTAGGTTTGTACAAGAATTTTTTTTCGAATAAAATTTCTCATTTAGCATTATTCTCATCACAGTTTAAATTTGGTGAATAACAAACACAGCAAAGAATATCATATACTCTATTGATGTGCCTCTGTTTTTATGACATGCTTAACAGTTTGATCAAAAGATCATCTGGTAATTGAATCCAGTCAATTTTTATTATGCGGAGATTTAGTTTAGTTTTTATTACAAAATATAAGCATAAAAAGCTAAGCTGTTTATGAAGGTGTTTTCCCACTGACTTTCAAGTTTCCATATATATTCAACAGCCTTAAGACAGTAAAATTGTGAGCTGCAGCTAGCTCCACGTCTGGCCAATGGAGTGAGCACTTAGTAATTGCTTGGTGCCTCACTCGGTGGCCACAGCTGTATAATGGAATGTAAGTGTTGGGCTGGGAGGAGGTGATACAGGTGGATGGTACATTTCTTTCTGAGCCCACACAATAACTGATTCGAGATGTCCTTGTGAAAGAAAGGTGAACTGACACTAAAATAGTTTCCACATAATGCCAAAGATTTTTACTGAAAAATGAAGTATACACAAATGTTCTTTAACACATCTCTGATGAGCATTGAACCTGACAAACTTACACTTATTTTAAAATTACTTTTATTCTGCGTACTAAAGTTATGAGTTATAACAGGAAGAGTGCAGCTACTCCGGGAACTGCTCTGGACACTGTTTGTGCACACTCACACACACACGCATGCGTGTGCCTCTTCCTATTTCCCGTAACTAAGGATTCATATTAATGAAAGAATTTTACAGATTTGGCCAAGCTGAGATAACTTTTTATAGTTATTGTTTGATTTAATTGCAATTACATAGATAAATAAAAGTACTTATTTTAGGGTAGCCTGGCATATTATATTCATCTTAATGTCATTATTTTTTTGTATTGGAGAGACACTTGATTTTATTTTATAAAATCATCAATTATATCAAAAAATTCCAAATAATTTTATCTGATAGGTTTAAGATTAATTTTTCTGGGGAAAAATCCTCACACTAAGGTAAAATAAGATTCTAATCACTTGCATGAACTAGTCTTATTTTCTCTATTCTTGATGCTCTGGCGTCAGAATCCTTGCTGACCCAGAAGAGACTACCCCTCTCCGGGGCAGTGGTAGCAAATGGCTGTAGGTAGCAAACTACATCCTTTTGAGTGAGTGTGGCTTTCATATGCAAAGCCACCAAAGCATATCCCATACTCCTAACAACCTCCCCTATAGGCTGATTCTTACACTCCAGGAAGCAATATTCCCTTGCCCTAAACACTCAGGGTCAGGTACCAGGCAAATATGCACAGCTCCTATAGCACAGCTCCCTGTCATTTCTAAACCTGCTTCCCTGCCTTGCCTTTCCTGAGGATTCCACAGTAAAATCCCTTGCCCGTGATTTCCTTTCTCTTCTTTTGCTTCCTAAGTAAGCTGGGAGCTTCCTCATGTGGCCCCTGCACAGCACACCATGCCTCATGTTTCTAGGGATCTGTAAGTATAAAAAGGTTTTCTTTCATGACACTCATTTCTGCATCTGCATGTCTTACCATACTTCATTAAAACAAATCCCAAATACATTCTCTAATTCCATTTAGTTATATAACTAAATATAACATCAATTGAGGAACACATATGTTAGAAATGAGAGACATGACACTCCTGCATCAAAGAAAGACCTTCAGGAATTCAGTGGTGGGGATCCGAGCCATGCAGTGGGCATCAGGAGGAACTGGGATGGGTTTCTATGGTAACTATGTGGAAAGGATGGCCTTGTAGGGGGGGTTTCCCTATTTGAGGTCCATCAGGTTTGGATGCAGAATCCTAGAGAGCCAAGATAATGTTTCTGTTTTGGGTTTAACGTTTTATGTCACATATTAGTCTATGAAGAAGAGTTAGAACAGTTTGCCATGGAAACTAATTTAACTTTTGGCAGAGAAACAGACTAGAAAAGTTTTAAAAGGCCCAATTTTAATTAGTGCTGAGTATTTATACTCCTGTTTATCCATTCTATAATCAACTCTGGCTTATTTATGAATGAATAAATTATATAGCGTGTCAAATCCTATCATGAACTTTTCTAGCATTTATGGACTAAAAAAGTACAATTTAAAACAAACAGAGTTTGTCTCAAAGTATTATCTAGTTGTTGCACAAGAAATAACATTGTATAATCAGAAAGATTAACTACCTACAGTTTCTCACATGATGCAAAGCTCAGAGTGGATACAATAAAAGCAATACAACAACAACAAAAACCAATGCCCCCTACTGCTCTTAACAATATTTGAGGGCAAAGACAGTATCTGATATTTTATTCAACTGTGTACATCCTTGAATTCTCCCCAGGTCAATGCTGAGCACAAAGCCTGGAATTCTATGATAGTATTTTTGACTGGCTGGGAGACAGGCTGATTCACTGATTCCTACATTAGTATGCTTGAAATAATACATACAGATGTAGTTCCTATCCAAATGGATTATTAAATCTCATTAAGGATTCCAATGCTACAGAAGAGAGAGCCCCACATATATATGAAAACTTGGTATTTGACAGAACTGTCCTTACAGATCAATAAGAAGATAGGGTACTCAATAAATGGTACTGAGAAACTGTTTATCCATAATTAGATATTACCTCATACCATATATAGAGGTCAATATTTAGAGTTTAGCACAGCACCTTCATGAATCTGGAGTAGAAAAAACCCCTCAAACAGGACCCCAGAAGTAAAATTAATGGATTAAAATCTAATAAATGCAACTGCATTAAAATAAAATATTCTGCGCATCAGAAGACATAAATAAAAATTTGAAAAAGCCACAAAGCAAAGGAAGATATTTGCAATGTACGTAGTAAGGAAAGGATTGGTATCCCATACAGAGATGGAAAGAAGACACAATGGAGATTTAAATAAAGCACACAAACAGGTACTTCATGGAAGAAGAACTTTATACAAGTGGTCCATAAATGTGCAGAAAGATGCTCAGTTCCATTAGTAATGGGTAAATTCAAATTAAAATCACAATGGACATTATTTTACGAACTTAAGACTGGCCAAAAAACCCCCACAAAACCCTGGCGAAATCACAGCTTGGCAGGATGTGGAGCTCTGGGGACTTAAAGCACTCCCAGTGGGAGTGCAAATTGATGTAACCATTCTGGGCAGAAATTTGGCAAGATCTGCTAACATAGAGAATGAGCATGCCAAACAGCCGAGCAATTTCGCTCCTATCTCTGTGTATGCCACTGGAGAAGCTCTTGTACATGTGCTCAAGAAAACTCATAGCAGCACTTCTTATAAGGGCCACAAAGATGATATAGATAATTGTGGCTCATCCATTTAACAGCATACCACACAGCGGAAAAATAAGTGTATTATCAACATACAAACAAAATACTGAATCAAAAATACGGTAGTTGCAAATTACGTACAGTATGTTACCACTTTTATAATGTTTTATGAAAGAAAAAAGTGATAAGAACATATACTATGTTTGATCTCAGACAAAAGACTATTTATTTATCCGTTCAATAGTTTATATCAGTTATATAGATTCATGGATATTTATTTTATTCAATAGGCCATAATCTATATTGTCACTCATTTATTGCTCCAACTTTGCCACCAGGAGCTCCTTCAACTTGACTTCTGTTTGCTATCTCCATGGTCTCCTAGTTTTTAAACATTTCTTTGCTTTCTGGCACCAACACATATAATATTTTAGACTCATTTTGTATTTTTTCTTCCTCAGACCTGAAATTGACCATTTTTTCCAAGGATCCCTGAACCCTTTTATTGGAAACGATATTGAGAACCCACAATCTAGGCTATAAGTTTGCTCATTGTTTTCTCTGTATCATTGTTTCTAGGCCCTTGCAGCACATACAACTAGGAAATAAATGTATGTCTGAAGAACAACACAAGCACATATACACATTTATATTTATTTATATCTATCCATAAGAAGCTTGTGGATATTTTTTATTGTGGTAGTGTTAAATTTATAAATTAACTTAGGTAGAATTTTAAATATTGTCACCATTTCCAATAACAGGTAAAATCTTTTAATTTGTTTAATTTTTTGTATATTTAATGGGGTGCAACAATTATCCTCATGAGAATATCTTCATATGGCCCATAAATATGTAGCAAAAATTAAAAAAAAAAAAAGGAAAGGGACTTCAGGTCAAGATGGAGGCATAGGTAGACACACCGTGCCTCCTCAAATGATCAAAAGAAGGACAACAACAAATTTAAAAACAAAAATCAACCAGAGCTGACAGAAAAATTGAATTGTATGGAAATCCAACAACCAAGGAGTCAAAGAAGAAACATTCATCCAGACTGGCATGCCAAGGCAAAGAAGAAGAAGAAGAAGAAGAAGGCCTAAATGAAAGAACAGATCAAAGCTCCAGAAAAAATACAGTTAAGAGATGAAGAGCTATCAGGTGCACAGTTCAAAACACTGGTAATCAGGAAGCTCACAGAATTGGTTGAATGTGGCTGTAAATTAGAGGAAAAAATTGAGGCTATGAAAAGTGAAATAAAGGAAAATGTACAGGACACCAACAGTGATGGGAAGAAAACAGGGACTAAAATCAATGATTTGGACCAGAAGGAAGAAACATTAAACCAGAACAGAATGAAGAAACAAGAACTCAAAAAAATGAGGAGAGGCTTAGGAACCTCCGGGACAACTTCAAAGATTCCAACATCTGAAACATAGGGGTGCCAGAAGGAGAAGAGGAAGAGAAAGAAATAGAAAACTTGTTTGAAAACATAATGAAGGAGAAGGAAATAGACTTCCAATCTGGCAAAGGAAATAGACTTCCAAGAAGTCCAGGTAGCTCAGATAGTCTCAAAGAAGTTGGACCCAAGGAAGCACACAACAAGGCACATCATAATTACATTAGCCAAGATTAAAGATGAGGAGAGAATCTTAAAAGCAGCAAGAGAAAAGGAGATAGTTACCTACAATGGACTTCCCATTAGACTATCAGCAGATTTCTCAAAAGAAACCTTGCAGACAAGAAGGGGCTAGAAAGAAGTATTTGAAGTCATGAAAGGCAAGGACCTACATTCAAGATTACTCTATCCAGCAAAGCTTTCATTTATTTTTTAAATTTTTTAAAAAAATTTATTTTAATTGTTGTTCAAGTACAGTTCTCTGTCTTTTGCTCCCATCCCAGTCCATCCCCCCTGTGCTCCCCACCTCCCTCCCATTTCCACCCTCCTTAGTTTTTGTCCACGTGTCCTTTATACTTGTTCCTGTAATCCCTTCCCTTTTTCCCCTGAAATTCCCTCCCCTCTCCCCTCTGGTTACTGTCAGCCTGTTTTCTATTTCAATGTCTTTGGTTATATTTTGCTTGCTTGTTTGTTTTGTTGTTTACGTTCCTGTTAAAGATGAGATCATATGGTATTTGTCTTTTACTGCCTGGCTTATTTCACTCAGCATAATACTTTCCAGTTCCATCCATGCTGTTGCAAAGGGTAGGATCTCCTTCTTTCTTTCTCCAGCAAAGCTTTCATTTAGAATGGAAGGGAAGATAAAGTGCTTCCCAGATAAGGTCAAGTTAAAGGAGTTCATCATCACCAAGTCCTTATTATATGAAATATTAAAGGGACTTATCTAACAAAAAGAAGATGGTCAAAACTATGAACAGTAAAATGACAACAAACTCACAGTTATTAACAACTGAACCTAAAACAAAAACAAAAACAAAAACAAACTAAGCAAACAACTAGAACAGGAACAGAACCACAGAAATGGAGATCACATGGAGGGTTATCAGCGTGGAAGCAGGATGGGGGTGGGGGAGAAGGTGCAGAGAATAAGTAGCATAAATGGTAGGTAGAAAATAAACAGAGGGAGGTTAAGAATGGCATAGGAAATGTAGAAGCCAAAGAAATTATATACATGACCCATGGACTTGAACTAAAGAGGAGGAGAGAGGGAGGGAGGGGGTGTGCTGGATGGAGGGAAATAAAGTGGGGGGAGGAATGGAACAACTGTAATAGCATAATCAACAAAATACATTTAAAAAAGGAAAAATAAAATAATAATAAAAATATTAATTGCATTAATAGACATTGAATTTAAGATTGGAAGGAGAATTGGATCAGGGAGAAATTCAGAGATGATTATAACTAATATTGTTCCTTAATCTGAGTATTGAGATGATAAGTGTCCATTATACTATTCTTTATGCAGTTTTGAACCAAAATATTATTGCATATCTTTAAATACCTAAATGAAAAAATCAAGTATATTTTATTAAATAATTTCCTAAAGATGTAAATTGTTTTAGAAAATTTTAAATTTTTACAACAAATGAACACTTCAAAAGTAGAGATCCTCAATGGAGTTTTCCACTTTACTACGGAGAGAGAAACTACCTAGCCCCTTAGAAATCGTTCAAAAACTATATAGGGCAACTGGCAAAGATTTGAAAGCTATTTACTTGATTTCACAGAAAATAAGAATGGATTTCTGGAAATGGAAATATCAGCCTGAGTTTCCTCCAGAGGGGAGGAAACATGAAGATTTGGGAGAATATATTGCTCATTTTGTTGTCAGCATCACCTAGCATCTTTGTACCTGCCCATTCTGTTGGCTTCATTTCCACAATCCAAGTGAGACAGGATAGTAGGAAGCTAAGAAAATTCACTGGCAAGTTGAACGGGGAAACTGAGACAGATAGCTAATTCAAATTGGCCTCATACAGCACCCAGACTCACTTACCTCCTTCTTCCTTGCATGACCACTCCCTTAAGCATTAAGCCCTCAGGACAATGAGGTTCCTATCAGCATCAAGTAATTTTAGGAACAAATCCTTGGGACTGTTGACTATAGAGACAGAGTTTTGGTGAAACTAGAAGTAATATCTAGGTCCCAGTTGCATTTCAGCTCCAGGACCAGAAAAGCAGCAAAGCCAGACAGAGCAATGCCATGGATGACATCAGGACCAAATTTAATGACCAGTGACCCCCTACTCCAGTGCTGACCAATCAGTAGAGACCATGACCCTGATACATGTTCATTTTGATGAACCAGCATATTAAAAGACACACTTTTGAAAGGTGGTAAGTATTCTATTGAGATTTTCCCCTGAAATGTTCCCTAAAATCCCTGCCTTAAAGCAAATAAAAAGCCTTAAGGCAAATGACCCAGTGTGTACTCTCTTTCTACAGTACACCCATGCTTTCCCCTTTTTTCTAAAGCATGTATATTTGGCTTTTTTCTCCATGGGTCCTCTTTGGCCTCTGTAACTTGTTTACTGAGTCCATACAGTCCAGCTGGCTTACTCACTTCTTACTCTGTGACTTTCTTTCTAAAGAGCCAAGGCAGCCACACCTAAGCCTGCCTCTTCCTCATGTTTCCAAAAGCCCAAGAAAGCTCCACCTAGGCTCACTCCTGTTGCTATGATCTTGACTCTTCTATCTTAAGCTCTTCTTTTGTTTCACTGTCCCCAGCTTTAATAAACATGTTGGCAAAATCACCTGGACTTGCACTGGCCAGTGTGGCTCAGTTGGTTGGAGCATCGTCCTATAAATTGAAAGGTTATGGGTTTGGTCCCTGTTAAGGGCACATACCTAACTTGTGGGTTTAGTCCCCGGTTGGGATGCATATGGGAAGCATCCAATCAATGTCTCTCTCTCTCTCTCTCTCTCTCTCTCTCTCTCTCTCTCTCTCTCTCTCTCTCTCTCTCCTTTTCTCTCCCTTCTATCTCTAAAAACAATGGAAAATTTTTCCTCAGGTAAGGATAAAAAAAATCACCTGAATTCATACTGTGAAATATTTCCTGCATGAAGTCCAGAACCAAGATCAATATCACTGCTAACACAAGGAAATTGATAAGTCAACTTATCAAAATAATTCATGCCAAAGAAAAATCTCAGAATTGTTTGCCCTTGTTTGTCTCTTTGACCACAGAGATACACTGAAAGTGCAATAGTCTGCACTTGTCCTCAGTAAATTCAATTACCCTTGTGTCTGACTACTTCAGCTGGCCATGATGACTGCAGATTGTACTGTTCTCATCTTCCAGGCTAATTTCATGCCTGCAATGTAAACTTGATGGGTATGCTGTTTTCAACAATCCAAAGTTTCTTTTTATTAAGGACCACATTATTAACAGTGCTGTGTTAGGCAATTTTCAAAAACCTCCCTATAAACAGTCTCAACAGCTCTCTCCACCCTACTCCCATGAAATTTAGTCCCTGCTCATGCCAAACCATTGCTTTATAGTGAGTTCTTAATATTCATTAAGAACGCCATGATTGATGATGATCCTTAAAAACTTCCCTATGAAGTGAGTCCAATTTGTGTATGTTTGAGAAGACAATGAAAAAAGTTGTCCTGGATTATGAACTGTTTTTTCCTTTTTAAAATCAGCTTTGTTTTTTACATTATTATTTTTGACTTAATTTTATTACAGCTTTTTCCATTGCCATTTAATACCCTTAGACCCCTCTGTTTCTATGGCTAACTGAAATCAGATATTTTAAAAAACATCATTTTTCAAAATAATTATTTTGACTTTAAACATGAAAGAACTCATCTCTCCCATCCCTTTTCAATTGTCTGCATGATAATGATGTAATTGCAGTTATAATTACAAAGGACTTCAATTCAATTTAATTTTAATTATTTAAAATTTGTAAACACTTCAGGGAAACCTCATTAAGCTGGCTGAGGCAGCTTGTTTGCAAGGGGACCAGGGAGGCAGCATTTATAATTATTCCCATTACAACATCCATTCACTCACACTAACCATTCTGATTAACCAGTAATCACACTCATTTGAAGTGAGCAGCATTGGCAAGGCTTGTTACAGCTTTTAAAAAATGAGTTGAAAGCAGTGTAATATAAATGAACTCCGACATTCGAATTCTACCAGACCTTTGGCCTGTACGCACATTGGAGAGTAAGCAGAAAGATCCTCACAAAATGCGTGCATTTTAAAATACTTACTTATAAAACTCATGATTCAGGTTCAGTTCTCTTTGACTAGAATATTATGTGATTCGCCCCCAGCCATTAGAAAGAAATATTGCCATTTGTGACAACATGGATGGATCTTGAAGGTAATATGCTAAGTGA
>PVKM010045095.1:0-12059 GCA_004027735.1 Carollia perspicillata
ACTTGACTCTGCATCTGGGTTGAGCCATCGGGGAAGTGCCCTTTTTTTTCTGCTAGAGTGGAACCTGCAAATGCAAATACCTGACAGGACGCATCTGCTAACCATGGAGGGACAGTGACTCCAAAGCCCAAGTTCAAAGATCTAAGACAAAGAGCTTACGCGGCTGGCTCAGCCTCTGTACAGGGATGGAGACGCAGATGCCTTTGGGGCCAGGCCAACACCACAATGTGAAAACCTATCCGATGTGCTATAACACGGTGGGGAGGAGACTGCTTGCTTTCAGTAAATGCATTCAGGTCACAATGAAGACAAATACAGCACTGTGTTGGCCAAAAAATATGTTCACATTTGGTCTGATAACCACATAGAATCCACTGGCATTGTGCTGGTCACTAGGTTTCCACCCGGTTCTACCATGGGCCTTCGGAGCCTCTATGAACTTGGCCCTTAGTGATCCCTCTTCAGTAAACGTTTTATACCACTGCCATCTTTTTCAAAGTTAAGGTATGTAGAGTACATTGTTTTTTTAGACATAAGGCTATACTGCACACTTAACGGACCACAGCATAGTGTAAACAGAACTTTTACATGCAGTGGGAAACCAAAAATATCATGTGACTTGCTTTATTGCATTATTTTCTTTATTGCGGTGTCTAGAACAGAACCCACAGTGTGCCCGAGGTAGTCATATTTTTAATCCCCAGTCTTGTTTTTAATCGGTTTGGGCTGCTACACAGTCTCCCTTTCCATACTCGGATCTAAGAGCTAATTTCGTAAGCCACTGAAAACACCTTAAACGTTACATGAAAATCGTCCTGGAGTAAATAGTATCTTTACTTTCTAACTGCTGTTGTATTTAAAGCTCAAGAAACATAAAGCCGAATTTCTGCGGCCAAGTACAGTGCTATCATGGGAATCTCTGTAGCCCAGGACTTTCCCGGAGTTTTTATGTGCCACACAAACTGCCCATCTGTCCCACACCTGGATACACTTCCAAATGCACCAGAAGCATGGAGACCAATTCAAAGATTTTTATGTGAAGTGGGAACTGAATAAAGTAGAAATACGTTAATGTAAAGAAACGAGGCTACTTTTGATCATTTGTTTTTGGAAATTGGGAAAGGATGGTGAGTTTACCTTAGGCTTGTGGTGCCTAACAACTCTTTAAAAAGTGACATTAGATTCCAAGTGGACTCTTCCGGAAAAGTCCCAGCCACAGCCTGGGGGGCACGAGCTCCGTCACACACTGCACGAGCCCCTGGACTGACAGTCGGTGGAGAGGGAAGCGTGCACGCAGTCCGCTGCAGCCCACTGCTGCTTCGGAATGTGCTTCTGGCGGGCTCAGCCCGAGGCGGACGGAGGCCTCCCGGCTCTCTGCAGACTTTGTGTGGACTTGGAAACAAACCCCGAATCCAGCTGTTTAGCAGAATTTCTAATTACTTGCTGTCAGTCAGGGGTTGGAGAACTTCTAAGGCATAGCAAGAGCTGTGAATTTGGCCATCATGAACAACTGTCTGTACGAAGCAACTTGGGAAATCAGCAACCAAAAATGCAAAAAGTCAGGAGCAACTCCCAGCATTATTACTGACAGGGTGATGTTCTAACAAAGTGAGAGCATCCCTCCCAGGACATGAAAAAGGCCGAATTGTGCTGATGCCCCAGGGTAGCCCTGACTCAGGAGTAGGGGAGACAACTAATTCCTGCCTGTGGTTCTCCGTTGGTGACAAGGCCACACACAGACTGACGTTCCCCTCCTGCCACGGCCCACGTGAGGTTCCACTGACCCGTAGACACTGCCATCGGTCCCCACATGCCCATGGGGTGTCAGAGGAGCTACTAAGTGTTCTTAGAAAACTACCTCAAGTGATGTCACCTTTTACAAGTAATAAATAACACAGCCCCACTCCTTCACTCACCAAGTATGTGCTGAGGTGCATTCCGTGTTCTAGAAGCTGAGGATAAAGCGGCGAACAAAGTGTACAAAAGGGCAAGAACTCCCATGCCCCCTATTTAGGGAATGAAGCGGCCTGCTCAGGGACAGTGCTTATAAAGCAAAATACTTAATGCCACACGAAGGATCTCACCAGCAAACACCCAGGACAAAATCTGGTGGCTGAAATAACAGCAAAGGGGGCCTCCCACGAGATACCTACTTCAATTTTACGTGAGTGAAAAATAATGATGCACTTAAAAAAACCAATTACTTCTATCAAAACCTTTTCAGATTACATCTATATAGCAAGGCACCCTTCTGCCTTCCCAGGAGACACAGGTTAACACAGCCTGACAGGCAATCCCATGTGCCTGACGTAGCAGCTCGGGAGTCGGACTCTGAGGAGTGGAGGGAGACTCCTGGAATGCAGTCTTCAGGCTCCTGGAGGCAAGAATTTGATGAAAGCAAGACTTGTCCCCATAGAGCCTGAGGGCAAGTTCATGTCGGGAGATGAAAATGCTGGCTCTTGCCGGGCCACCTGGGCACAGACGGGGCCCCAGAGAGGATTCAGAAGCAGGAAGTGCAGCCTTTCTCTGGTCTCCCCAGGTCCCCACCTCCTGGGGACAGGCCCTCAGCCTCAGAGTCAAGGGTACAAAGCAAGGTGTTGAGTGCTGGGAGCCAGGGACTGAGGTATTGGGAGATTTAATTAGCACGTGCGAAACTAAAAGGGCCTAGAGCTGAAAGCCATTCTGGAAGTGTGAAGAATTATGATTGCTTTTTGAGAACTCCCATTTCCCAGGAATAAGAAAGCCCAGGGGAAGGTGAGCTGCCTGTTTTTTTTTTAATTTGTTCAAGCCTTTTGTTGGTAAGTCTTCTATAGTTTGTGCTAATAAACTTCTACGTTTACTAAAATAAAGGTTTATCTGCCCGGATCAAGGACTTGCCTGACCATGGAGAAAAGTACTACCTATGTCTGTAGTGGATCTGATGCCACATTTTATAACAGCCGTTTTATGAATCAGTAAGGGATTTTTAAGGCTTCCATAAAATCCTGCTAAATTCACCACGCAAGCAAAGAGCAAGATTAGAAATGAACTGGAGGTCCTGCACTCCAAAGGCGCACAGGCTTGGGCCAGGAAGGTGACATGAAATCCACTATAAATACAAAGTGAAGGAATAGGAACGTACAGCAGCTGTGGGTGGACCGTTGCAGAGCAAACCCAGCCAGCGAGTGCAGAGCAGGCTTTTCACAGGAGGGAGTCGGGCTGCATCTCGGAAGATAAAGAGACATTCAGAAATTAAGGTGAGGGGGAGAACATTTAGGGAAGAAGAAAGCAGGTAACTAGGCATAAAAGCGTGTTTGGAGCGAGTGGGCAGAAATGCGACTGCTGCGGAAAGACCCCGCGGTGGGAGGACGAGGAACCCGAATCCTCGCAGACCAAGGCCTGGGACTCTGACATCGACAGCGTGTTGGTGAGGACGTGGAGAGGAGGGGACCCCCGTGTCCTGTTGGAAGGACCGTAAATTGGTGCAGACGCTACGGAAAACAGCATGGAGATTCCTCAAAAAATTAAAAATAGAATTTCCGTACGATCCAGCAATTCCCTCCTGGGTATTTATCTGAAGAAATGACAAACACTAATTCAGAAAGATATATTTACAGCATTATTTACGATAGCTAAGAAATGAAAGTAACCTACGCGTCCATCAGTAGAAGAGTGGATAAAGAAGAGGCGGTACACATATATACGACAGAATGTGACTACTCAGCCATAAAAAAGATGAAGTCCTGCCGTTTGCGACAACATGGATGAACCTAAGGGGCATTATGCTAAGCCATGTAAGTCAGAGAAAGACAACTACTGCATGTGATATCTGGAAAGCAAAATAAATACACAAACAAAATAAACTCACAGAGAACAGACTATGGGAGGGAGTCTGGGGGACAGGCGGAAGAGGTGAAGGGTTAAGACATATAAACTGCCAGTTATAAAAACAGTCACAGGGATGTGAGGTACAGCACAGGGACCACAGTCAGTCCTACTGTAACAACTACGTATGGGGCCAGGTGGGCACTAGACTTACTGGGGGTGGTCACTTCCTAAGTTACGTAAATGTCTGACCACTAATATAACGCAGTATGTCAACTATAACTGACAAGTAAATTACAAACAAAGAGGACTGAGACTTTCCTGAGAAGGAAAATTCTGGGGCGGTGGGTGGTGCAGGGGAAGATCAAGGGCAGCGGTGGACCAGAGGAATGCCATAATTTGGGCTGAGCTTTAGGGGGCAAAACCGATCAGAAGTATGTAGGGTGAACTGAAGAGAGACAGTGCGGACCAACTGCCAGGTTCAGGGGGGAGATGAACGCCCAGGGCCCGAGCCGAGGATGTGGAAAAGCAACAGCCAGGAAACAAATGAAGGCGTGAAGTGCTTTAGATGCCATGTTGGCCCTGGCTCTGGATTTGACCTTGGGGGACTGAGGGGCCAGGATGATTCTAAGTTTCCAGCCTGAGTTTGAAACAGGATGATAAGATGGATCCAGGAGATGAATGGGAAGTGAAACGGGCTAGAGCTACAATGAAAAAGAAGAGCTAAAGATGGATTCAGCACACCCAAGAGGGAAAAAAAGTGAAATGCTGAGACACGGCACCGGAGCGGGGAAGAGCCAGAGGACCGACCCTGCATCACCAGGACGCTGTTTAACTTGGGGGGAAATTTAGCTAAAGGTAACGTTCACTCCTACACAGACCGCTTTCAGTGTGTGTTCACATTTTCCACCCTTCCAGAGTTCACGTATCCTCCCCAATCTCTTTAATAGCTGGACTTGCTACAGCGTATGAATGTGCCACAATGTATCAGTGTCCTTCTGAAGGGCACCAAGTGGTGAGAGGAAGAGTGCATCGGTGTTGCCAACAGCAGGAGAGATGCTTCACGTCAGGTGCTGGTGCCAGCAGGTGCCCGCCCTGGCGTGTCCACCTTGTGTCGGTGTGCTTCCTCACACTGGCCATTCCAACCAGGCGGGCTACGTGCTTTGAAGCACGTAAACTCACAGCCATCTCTGATGTTAGTTTGGTGCTTAAACGGGATCATACACATAAGGGGCCACCGTGACCTAGACCAGGCCCGGAGCTCCCAAGTTAGACCCAGGGGCAAGGCACACTTCCTGCAGTTTCAGTAACTGCAAAAAAATTGCCTCGTGGAAAAACCATAAAATAAGTCAGGACGGGCTTTTATTACACTTGCTCCGGCATACCTCGAACTCCAGGTAGTGATCTTTCAGTTTGTACTCATCTATCTCCTTGGCCTTCACTTTCTTGTCTGGGGGATATGAGCGATGCTCAGCCAGCTCCGTGGTAATCTGCTTCAGCTTGCTTTCGTGGGATTTCAGCTGTTCCTCCTGCAGGAAGTATTAAGGCATTTAATGTCCGAACATAAATCAATAACAATCCCTTACGATGAATGACTTCAATTCTCTGAAGTAGCCCGTGTGCCTGGGCTGCCACATCCGACAGCTTTCCCAGGCTGCTCACAGGGACCTTGGCAGAAAGGCAGCACGGCCAGCCGCCCTCCCAGGCCCCTGCACACAGCCCCATGCTTTCGGAGCCCTTTATCCGGTGCAACTGCCACAGAGCTGAGACAAAGTCTCCTGTGGTACCCAACGGGCGAGGCACCCGCCGGGCAGCTGACACCTGTCCTGCATGCCACCCAGTCTGGCTTCTCCGCTTCACGGCTGCTCGGCAGTGCTGCTGGTTTCCCCATCTGTCACAATGACTGGAGAGCCTGTCTGCATATTTCTTTCCTTTCTGAAACAAGCAATGCCACTAAGGAGTAATTCTCTGAAAGCTGTCAGATAATATTCTAAACAGCGTAGCAATCTATGCTCTTTTCATCCAAAGAAGTACAGGTTCTGACTTCCTTCATCTTGACTGATTCCCAGCAGTGACTCCGTTAAAATGCACCTGCAGAGAGACTGCCCCCTGGACGGGGCTGTCACGGCGTCCCGCGCCAATGCGGCCTGGCTGTCCCTGTGTCACAGAACTGCATTCCAGGGGGCACTTGCGTCACCTTGGCAATGAGCTACCTAACGAGAAACACTGTCAAACCCTCTGGCAGTATTTTAAACATGAAACAAAGATATTGGAATTCATTTGCATTACTGAAATTCCATACCTATTTTGCCTACTACTCCACTTTCACGTGTAATTATCCAAATCCCTGTTGGGTATAAATTTCACATGTGCAATAAGAAGTGAAAGAAAACAAATGAAAGGGAACTGATTAAACTAGGTGATCAATACATTTTGTATAACACCAATGTAATTTCAAAATATAAACATTTTATTTAAGGTGGGTGAAATAATTAAAAAGACTACCAAAAAGGAATAATTACAGACACTAATTAAGAATATATAACATCAATGTAAATTAAAAAAAAGATATTCAGGAATTGAGTCACGTACATCTTCAGGATTTGTTATAATGCACATCCCAAAAGCCAAACAAGGAATCCAAATCCAAGTCTAAAGCCATGAAAATAGAAAATCACAATGAGCGTCTTTAAAAAGCAGCGTGCATGACCGGAAGAAGCAACAACAGAGGCGGCGGGAATAGGCACAGCCATCAAGATGACAGCACGGTCATTTAAAAATACCAGCTAACTGAAACAAACAGAAACGAAACAACACGAAACCCTCAAAGAAGTCCCAGAAAAGTACAGGGGAAAAGAAACTTATTCTGAGATTTTGGAAAGGGGCCCCCGTCTCCATGCCCATCATCTGTACGCTGATCATTCCGAACGCAAGGGAAACATACTGCAGGGAGCTTCTATTTACAACTTTTCATCCAGCCTCCTCTTCTTTTCTCCAAGGAGACTACAGACTATGTTATGAACTGAACTGAATGTTTGTGCCCCTCCAAAATTCATGCATGGAAGCCTAGTGTGGCTGTCTCTGGACGTGGGGCTTCTAAGGATGTCATTAGGCTCAGAGGAGGTCGTAAGAGCAGGGCCCTGATGCAGCACCATTAGTGTCCCTGTAAGAAGAGACACCGAGAACACACACTCTCTCTGGGTGCAAACACCAAAGAAAGGCTCTTTGAGGACAGAGGGAAAAAGGGGGGCCAAGTGTGATCCTCAGGGAGATCTCCCACCAGGCCCCAGTCCTGCTGGCACCCTGACCTTAGAGTCCTTAGAGACCTTAGAATCTCCAGAACCATGACAAAAAAACTCCGTCACTTAAGGCACCCAGTCTGTGGTACGCTGTTCTGGCAGCCAGAGCTGATGAAGAAGAATGTATTAATAGCCATTTTCATTCAAAGTGATATTCCTTTGCATGACTACTGCAATGTGTAAATTATTTAATAGAATTTTTGGCAAAAGATATTTGGTGACTAGATCATTTTGAAAAATAAAAGTTATTTTCTCTGTTTAATACAATGTTTCAAGTATATTAAAAAGTCATACTGGATGATATCTGAAAAAGACTAATGTATCTATCACCCAACTGAACAAATACAACATTATAAAAATAAGTTGAAACTCCCTGTATATCTACTGTTCTTATTCCTTTTTTATGCTATTCCTATACCAAAGAAAGAGTAGTATGTTCCATAGGTTTTCATACTTAACAAGCTTCTTTTTGTAACTTGTTTTATCATTCAACATGTTTTTAAAATTTGTTCACATTTAAGCTCTAGTTCCTTCCTTTTGATCACTGCGTAGTATTCCACTGCAGAAGACACTAAAATTTCGTTGAAGGATGTTTAGGTTGTTTCCAGGTTTCTTTGCGTTACTGTGAGTGACACTGCGTTGGACACGTTGCCTAAGGGACATAGGCAAGAATTTTCCTGCAGTACAATCACGACGTGGAACTTCTGGATTTCAGAATATGCATACCCTTACCGTGATTCTAAGCTGTGTTCCAAGCACTGCGCCCAGTCTACAACTCCACAGTGGGCTGGAAAGTGACCGCTGAGCTACATTCTTGCCCACATTGCGTATCACACTTGCCAGTTCTTAATAATTTCATGGGCATGAACTCATGACCCGTTACAACTTGAATTCACGCTTTCTCGATTATGGGGAGGAAGAACACGTTTTCACATTCACTGGGTTTCCTCTTCTGTGCACTGGCTGCTACACATTGGGCCCATTTCTCCACTGTAAAGTATATTGACTTACAGCTCATTTTAAGACAATGATTTTCTTTTTTGGTTAACAAAATGATTTGAATCCAAATACTAGCTTCTTTTCAAATAAGATTTTATATAATTTGGTAAAAGAATTTACAAAATTCTCTGTATTTTTGGATTTGCCTCTGTAAATATTCTAATATTCATCTTGAATATTCCTATCTCTTTCTTGTTCAATAAATCCCAATTTATACTCATTTTAATGAAGAATTTATGCCAGGACAGTCCTATGCAAAGCACATTATATGTCACTTTCCTACCCAAACCAAAGTTTACTGGGATTTACGCACTGTTATTAAGCTACGGTTTATAAGCACTACTATTTCTATAGCAGCACAAAGGGTCAGTCATTTGGACTGTATTTTTATGAAGAAACTAGTTGAAGAAATGTTGAAATTCAATGTGCAATGCTTAACTCATACTGCACTTCCCTCACGAGGGAAGATTCAGGAAATAACCTCAAAATAAAAGGATTTTAAAATCACTTTCCTAACCTGTCCACTTTGACCAGTGATAATAAATACCACGTGGCTCTCACGAGCCTAGACTGGTAGAGCGTGCAGGTTACACCAACGCTCAGGTCGGCGGGCAAAGGAGGCGCGCGGACTTTCCTGGCAAAAACCACTGGGAAGCAGGGGGGAGGGGGCAAATTGCATTGGGGGAGCAAATACGCTGTTCTTAAGAGACAATACGAACACATGGGATTTTACTGACAGTTTAAAGAAAGGGAACAGAGACAGGAAACGGTGTGCACTCCTGGAAACTTTTAAGTTAGGAAGTGGTAACTTAAGGAGTGGCATTAAAATCATAGACACAAGAAAAATCACCATGGCTGTATGTCAGTACATGTAGTTGGTAAAACCTTTGATAATACACACAGTGAAATTTTATGTAAATGGCAAAGATCAGATGACATCACCTACGATTTCTGCCCCCCGCACTTACATAGTACTTTGATGAAAATCTCCTATTTTGTTTTCAAACACTCAGGTCTAATTCCATTCCCATGAAAAAAGGGTTTCTAACTGATGAGGCAATGGGGCCAGGCAAGTGGACCTTCGAAGTCTCGAAGAGAGTCCAGGTTGGGCCCTCATTCTGATGCTCGGCCCAGTGGCCCAGCCACCCCTAGCGAGGCTCAGAAGTCAGCTCTTTGGCCTTTTCCACCGAGCTTAAGGCTTACCACTTCTCAAGGAGGAAAGGTTGAAAGAACGGACGTGGGAAATAAGGGGCAATGGCCGTATAGAGACTCGGATGTAAGAGGAAAGGAGTAGGGGCAGTGAGGACTGGAGAGGCAGCAGAACGCTCGGGGGGTGGGGGGGTGGGGTGGAGAGGAAAGCCACCCACCCACAACTCTCACTGAACGCCTACTGTGCGACAGGCACTGTGCTGGGAGCTGGAGAAGCCACGGCTCCTGCCTTCATGCCCCCCCACCCTGCCCCAGGTGCGGAGCACAGAATCCTTGGAACTCTGAAGTGGAAGAGAACCTGGCCGTTGTCCCCTCTCACCTAGTCCTCTTACTGGTGATGGAGATCCAGAGGGTTCTGGCTCAAGGCCACACAAGCAAGGACAGTGGGGTGGGCAGCACCGCCTTCTCCAAACTCCTAGTCATGAACTTGCCCTGGAACAACCTTCTTAAATCCAAAGGGCCGCTGAAAACAAGCTTCAACACGTTCCATTTCTTCATGTTTCGAGGCTGCCCTCAGCTCTTAGAGCTTGGTAAACCCCGTCGGTGCTGATGCGCCCACCCTCTCCTGCGGCTCCCAAACAGGCAGGGTGTGCCCAGGCCCTTCCCCGGAATCCCACTCCAGACCGCACACCGTCTTCCTCTCCTGCACTCACACGTCTGTACCACGTGTTTACCACAAGACGCCCTCTGACTTATGTGTGACTTTACCTAATGGCTACAAGCTCTTTAAAGGCTGAAGGGGGCTCTTTTCCTCAAGTCCCTCTCTCAAACCTCCAGCGTCTAGTCACTGTTGAGCAGAGGCCATCGTCTGCAGCACAGTTTTGGCTTGCAGGTATCACCTGCCTAACGCTAATTAACACACACCTTAAGCGCTGATGCCCATCGCCTTAGCTGCTTTACAACGCCCACACGGTTCATACCCGATACAGAGGTCCCTCGGGAAACAGGGGCTGAGCAAATGAAGAATTGTTTTTAAAGGGAAGCAGGTAAAGATGGGAGGGCTCCCACTGTTTCCTTTGTGCTGTTTTAAAGTAGGCAGATGACTCAGAAGGTAACGACATTTCTAGGAATCTGCGAGGCAGTTTATAAGTCAAATTGTTAAGCACTGCAGCCTTCCCAAACCTAAGGGGTATGGGACTCACAGTAAAGAACGTCTGTTCCTGAGTCAGTGTGAGGGGGCCACCGCCGAGAGCACCACGAGGAAGGCTGGTCCCATCACTTCATGTTTAAACCAGTTTTAGAGACCTTAAACAGTGTTTGGTGGGCTTTAGCGTAACATCAATGTGATTTAATGAGCTGTTTCATTAAGTGTTTAATATATGTTAAACACAGACCTCTAAGACAAGAATATAACACTGATCTATCTGGGGAAGTGAAGCCATGATCTAAGGCCATGGCAGAGTTTGGGCTGCATCTTACTGGCAAAAGGGAGCCGGTTAAGGTTAAGTGACATGGCATGAAACGTATTTTAGCCAGAACCGGGGGGGACCGGAGAGAAGCAAGACTGCAGGAAGACAGTCGAGCGGTCACAGGAATAGTCTGCCAGGGTTTCCCAAAGCGGGGTGTGCGCGCCCTTGACAAGATGACCCCTTGGGAAGAATTTTTAAAATCAGCATTGAGATCTAATTCATCTTCCATTCAGTTCACCCATTTGAAGTGTACAATTCACTTTTTTTAGCATGTTCACAGGGCTGTGTGACCATCACCTCAATTCAGTTCTATGACATTTTAGTTCACCTAAAGCAACACTCTGGGATGGAATCTCACAGTACGTTCCTTTTGTGAGTGGCTTCTTTCACACGGCATAACGTTTTCAAGGTTCGTCCGCATTGTAGGAGGCACCACATTTCATCATCCAATTATCGGCTGATGGCCACTCCCACCTTCGGCTGTCGGAACAACGCTGCTGTGAACATCTGTGGGTGTCGACACCCAAGGAGGAGTGAAACTGCTCGGCCGCATGGTCACTCTACGCTGAACCATTTAACGAACCACCAAACTGTTCTCCAAGGAGCTGTGTCATGTTTACTTTCCACCCAGAGTCCTAATGTCATATCCACACCAACACATTCTCCTTTTCAGATAAAAAGATTAAAAAAAAAAACGGCAGCCGTCCTCATGAGTGTAAAGTGGCGTCTCATGGCTTGGTTTGCGCCGCATTTCCCTAGTGACTACTGATGCTCAGCACTTTCCCACGTTGTACTGACAGCAGGGCACGCGGTGCCTTTTACATGAAGAACACCTAGGCTGGAGGACATCCGCTCAAATATCTGGTACTGATAAAGTGGGTGACTAATGCAGCAGTCAGGGGACCAATGACCTCGGTAAATGATGACGAAAGGCTGAATTGAGTGACGGGCGCAGGATATGCAACGTGTTTAAGAAGTGACAGGACCTGAGACTGAAAGGATGAAGCTGGATGGGCAGGGAAGGGAGCGGTGCTGGCCGGTGAGGGACACACGACGAGAATGACTTCCTCCTCTGAACTCCCACCAAATGTCCGCCTGTCTGAGGGGTCACCGAGACGATATGACTGCTGGTTGGCCCTGGAGCTCTGCAGGCAACTGGAGGCTCTCATCCTCTGCCCCGTCCTCGGCGTGTGCGCTCAGCTTGTCTTCCACACACTGGAAACCTCCCCGAGGACACGGTCTTGGGGGAGCCAGGCGTTGCCGAGGCCACGTGCATGGTGTGCATGACTGAACCCCGTTCAGGCCTCTGCGTAAACCGTTAAGGTTCTGGTGGGTGGGT
>PVKM010045096.1:0-12056 GCA_004027735.1 Carollia perspicillata
TAAAGGTTGCACATTGTGTAAGAATTAGTGTGTTAACTATCTTTCAGAAGTTTCTCAAAATCTAAACATTTACAGTTGAAATGCCAGGGTTCCTGACAGTCTCACCCCCTGTACTAGTGTGTTTAAGAGAGACTCTGTAGTCTAGCCCTGAGCAAGCAGTGGGTTATTTTTTCCTATGAGTGTGTGGGCTGGACTCGGAGCCCAGATCACAGGCTAGGTGCACAGAATTCTTGCTGCCTTTGGTCTTTCCTACTTTCAGTGGGAAAAGGGAGGGTTTCTAGCCAAAGGGCAAGGTTAAATATAATAGTTTCCCATCTTTTTTAGGGTGTGGTAAGTGAAGATGGCGGAAGTTAAGAAGTATAGGTGGGGGCGGGTGGATGGGAGTGGCTGACACAGCCTGTTGGTCCACAGGCAGCTCGTGGTGCCTTGTGCCAGGCTGTGTTTCAGCTGCACAGACCGAGTGTTTGCTTACCTGCCTCAGGCTCTCCCAAGAGAGTGTGGACTCTTGCCTAGAGGAACCCGCCCTTGTTCTTTAAAGTAATTATTATTAGAAGATCTTAATTACCTAACATCTAGTCTGTTTTATGGGTTCTGTCTTCTCAAATATCTTTAATTCTAATCTCTTTAACACGTATTTTGTGCTAATATACTCTCCTCACATGTACCTAGGAATTCTTGAAAAACCGATTTAAATTAATCATCTAACTTGGATGGAATTAGCTTTCACATTGTATTTTTTGGACTATTTCAAATTGTTATCAGGAAGGCCATATAAAACAGTAAAGGACCTTCCAGATATGGGAGATAATAGTGGTGAATAAAATAAAGCCTTTGTATTCATATAACTGATAATAGGGGGTTGATGTAATATGTGGTAACAAGTTAGTTGTTACAAGGAAAGTAAACCTGGGTAATGGGATGAAGAGTAGGGGAGGGTATTTGATGAGTGTGGTTCTGTGATCATGGGTGGCCTCACAAATAAGGCGACATTTGAGCCTGGCTTAAAGACAGTGGAGAAGAGAATCTTGTGACTACCTGAGGGAGGTGTTTTGGAACCAAGAAAGTACAAAGGCCCCCTGTGGCAGGAACTTGCTGGGCACATTTGAGAAACTATAAAAAGAGACTGTTAGGGCTGGAGGGCTTGAGTGGCTAGCGGGAGAGTTGTAGGATAGAAGATCAAAGCGGTAGCCAGGGGCAAGATCCTGTAGAGTTTTGTGAAGATTTTGTATTTTGTTCTCAATGAAAAAGAAGCTATGAGAAACTTTGGAGCTGTAGTGACAACGCGAGCTGAGTTAAATTTTAAATGGATCCATCACTCTGGCTGCTGTGAGTAAATGGCCAATAGATGACCAGGGTGGAAACAGGGAGCCCTACGGAGGCAATTAAATAGTCCCTGCCAAGGGCAGCAGTGACTTGAGTGAGGGTGATTGTGGTACAGAATGGTTTGATTGATGATTTTATTTTAAAGGTAGAATCAGTAAGATTTGCCACTGGGTTAGATATGCTCCAGGAAAAGCTTTCTCTGCTGATCTGATTTTGAGCCTACGTGGTCTGTCCAGAAAGTTTCCAGCCGTGGAACCTGAAAAATAGCAGCACTTATTGAAGAAGATGCAAGAAACCTTGTACCTATGACAGTGGTACCTCAGTCCCCTTCAAAGTAGGCACCTTGGGACCTCACACAGTTCTCCCAATCACCATCAGCTGCCCCATGTATTTTCTTGAATCTCATAGATGATGGCCTGAAATCTCTTCCCTTTCAAAGGTGACTTTAGTTTTAGGAAAAGCCAGAAGTTTGCAGGCACCAAATCTGAGTCACCTGGGTGATTTGATCTTTCGCCAAAGTACTCTGCAGAAGAACCTGATGCATGAGCTGGTACATTGTCATGAGGAAGCTGCCAGTCACCAGTTGCCCATAGGTGAGGTCTTCTGAATCATCTGAACAGTTTCTGCAGAGGAATGTTCAAGCTTAATGCAAAATTTGATGCAGGTTTGTTGCTGTACTCCCTCAGTCATTTTGAATGCAATAGCCACACAATATACATGCTCACTCAATGGCATCTACTACCCCCACTGACTAGTACAGTGAAGTCATCATTGTTCACCCATGCACATTCCAGTCCACTCTCCTTGGCTGCCAGGTTACATAGGTGCCGTACAAACTGCTCTTGTTATATTAACAATGGCTGGACTTTTTCTGGACACACCTTGATTATGTCTGAATGATATTAATTGGCAGAATATTCTCAGGAAGGGGAATGGATGTATTCATAAACCTAAAGTGGCAATGAGCTGTACTTTTGTTTAAGGAATAGAAAGAAGTCCTATCTGGACGAATCATACTGAGGGGGGTGGGGTGACAAGGTGAACAGAGGATTAAAAATGGGCCTGGATATAGGCCCTCTTTACAGGGTTTGCATTTTATGCTAAGTATGGTAACACACTATTTACAATGAAAAAAATTGCATTGGATATTATGTGGTAATAGATTGTAGGATGTTAGGCTAATTTCAACTTGCAATAAGAGAAAATCTCAATTGGGTTATACAGTAAAGATTCTATTATTACATATGGCCAGAAGGCTAGAGGTAAGGTGAATCTAGAATTGAGTAATCCACTGCAATTATAAATATACATCTTTGTTGAGAGGAAAAACCTCTAGAAGTCCCTGGGTGACTTCCATTCACATAGCATGTTTATCCCACAGTCTGGCACAGGAAACTGGGATCATTATGATTGGTTAGACCAATTATGACTCATTCCCTGGGTATCTCTCTGGGAGCATGTGGCCTGAACAAAATTTGGGTTTTGTTGGAAAGACAGTCAAGAGTGTTTGCAATAGCAAGGAAGAATGGAAGCTGGGAGACCAGTTAGGAGGGTACTGCAGGAATTTAGGTGAGAGATGAATGCTAAGATCAGGGTGCCAGGAGTGGCCATATTCCAGAGATGAAGCAGGTACTTGAATAAAAAATATTAACTCTCAAATGAAGTCTCCCATTACATACCTTCTTTGTCTATAAGAAGACTCTATACTAATGCTGTTGTCAGAAAAGTAGAGCAAACAGTTCCTCATACTCTAACTACTGGCATCTATTGATTGATACTATCATGCAGGCTCTGGTGGTACGTCCCAGTGAGGGAAACGATGCTGTAGAAGACCAGGGTGAAAGTACTTCTGGCATTGGTCCATAGAAGAAAAGCAAGGTGCTCAAATGATGTATAGCATTTAGAAATGTGGCTAGGAAGAGCCTCATCATGAGGAAAAGAGGTATGAATAAAACTGTGGAGGGAGAAAAGTGTGAATAGTTTTATGTAATAAGTTTTTTAAAAAAGATTTAATTAATTTATTTTTGGAGAGAGGGGAAGGCAGAGGGGAAGGTAGATGAGAAACATCTATCAGTTGCCTCTTACATGCACCTAGTGGGCTTGCAACCCAGGCATGTGCCCTGACCTGGAATCGAGCTGGCAACCCTTTGCCTTTTGGGAAGACACCCAACCAGCTGAGCCACGCTGGTCAGGGCTGCAAAAAGCTGCTTTGACTGGACAGCATTCGAGCATGCTTCTTAGCCATCGGTCCTTCCTCTGTGATGTCACTTAGTACTGTAGACATTGGTATAATGTGAATCTATAGCATTTGGGAATTAAATCATTTCCAATTTTGACTCTTTGATAGTGATTCCAAAGGGCAGTGTGGCTTATTCATAAGTGATAGTTTACTTGAGGCATATATAAACTATGCTTACATCCACAGCTTACTTGTTATTTTCTAACTAGATACACATTTACTCTCAGAGGGTGATTTGGGAAGGCACATATAACTTGAAGCTTAAAGGGCTTATTAAATTTATAATCCTAGATTTTCGAAAAGATGGCATGGTAGAAGAACTAGAACACTTTGCATGGCATAACAAGAAAAACTTTATCCTAAAAAATCCTGGATTAATTTTTTAGGGCATTTATTAAGTCATTGTTACATCATTTGAGGTGGTTTTGCTACTAATAATTGTGTGACCTTGAATAAGTTCCTTCTCTGGTTTAATTACCATAAAAGGAGATAATAGAATCTACCACACAGAGTTGTTGCGAGGTGTAAATGCATTTATATGTAAAAGTGCCTAAACAGTGCCTACTTCCTAATAAATGCTGTTTTTGCCATTGTTATTATTATTATTAAAGTAAAAGTGCTGTCTTTAATAAAGTATCTTTGGGTTTTCTAGTCCAACCACTTACTAATCGACAAGGAATAAATGTCATATCCACATCGGCTTTTAGAAGGATCTCTCCACACTTTAGTCATATGCTCCTGAAGACGGGTTTGCACCAAAGGGAAGTTTTTTAACAAAATCTCTGATTTGATTCTTATATAAAGAGCAGCCATTTGTTTCTTTTTCTTATTCTTAACATCAACAGTTGAATATAAGTGGCCACGTTATTATTATTGTTTTCTCTTTTCAAATATTACTGGTCCTTCCTGGTCTCCTAATTGCTTATTATAGTTACTTTGATGTTATGAAAACCTGGCTGAATAGTTTAATAGCTAGAGGAGGTGTCTGTGTAAAATAGGGACGATATATTTGGAAATAGTATTTTTGTGGCTGCATAATAACAAAAGGTTTGGTCACTAGGCTGAGCTTTTCCAATTTATGATCTTGAGCATCTGTTCATAAGAAATCTGAAGGCATCTGAGCCACACTGTGGAGAACTTTTTCTTGGCCACTTCAGTGCTTCATCACGCTCTGTTTTTCTCTAGGTTTATATGGTCCTAAGTGCCACTTTTATGACTTCATAGCATTAATATTGAAAGGCCAAATATATATTTATTTTGAAATATAAATATTTAAGCTCACCTGTAAACCTTTCATATGTTGTACTCTACATATTTCTGATTAGGTGTATTGTTTATGTATCTAGTATTTTCATAGTAGATTGTTTACCTTAAACATCTCATTCTGGTGGCCTGGAAATTGTAAGAATTAATTTTGTTTTAATTTTCTTAAAATTATTATGCTTAGTATGTAGACCCTTATTATAGTTCTATACCTCTTTAGTAGGCAACACTTAAGCAGCACAATTGTGTGGTTGGTAAAAATGAATTAGGGTTTCAGGACTTTACCAATGGGTGATATTTAATATTGAATGACATGTATTAAGACAAATGCTTTTATATATAATTTATTTGGCATTGTAAATGCATTTGTCTTGTGAGAAACAGAACCCCTGTTGTCAGATGAAGTATTCTGGAAAGGTTTGGAGTAAATAAATAATAAAACTACTTTGATACACAATCTAACCAATATTAAATATTAAGACTTTCAGATGATTGATTTTAATACTTAATTAACTTATTTAAAGTCCAGTGTAACCCTCTTGCATTAAAGATTGGCAGAATTTTAAAATGAGACTTAATTCTTTCTCTTTCTTTGTGCCTTCCCTCTCTCCTCCCTCTCTTCCTTTGCCTTTCTGTCTCTTCCTTTTCTTTCCTTTTCTTCCTCCTGTGTTCCCTCTTTCTCTCCCTTATAATTAAGACCGTAGAGCATCACTATTTCCACAATCAGATTTACTACTATCTACCAACATTTCTAAGTAAAGTTTTGTCAATTCTGTAATTCAGTTACATTCTCTCTTAATTATGAAAATATAGCTTCTATCAAAGCTATAGGCTTTATAGCTAAGATGTCATATTTTAGGTTATATTCCCATCACAGTAAATGCATGCTCCTGTAACCGATACTTATTCATGCTATATCATCTCCCCATTTTATAATCGTGTTTTGGAAATGGTTCATTTAAGCTCCTTGATACAGTTTTCTTATAAGAGATATCTTTATGTAAAGTAATATTATTCTGTCATTTGTGTTAGACTTTAAGTTTACCATCAGTCAAGAATTTAAATGAGTGAAGTATGCTTATATGAGCTGTGAATACGGATGTCGTTAGAAGACACAATTCAGAATGCTAATTCTGTGTCTCTTTATTAGAAACAATGAAAGAATGAATACAAGCTGAAATACATAGAACTTCAGGTTCAGAAGGAATACATTTCTTTTTCTAGAGGCTTTGATTATATGATGCCATTTTAAAAGATGAAATTCTATTCAACTAACATGTTTTGTCTGTATAATGCTAATTAAAATTTCACTTAGAAACTAGTAATGCTTCAGTTTGCATGAAAAATAGTAGTTTTGAAATTTTACTTAATGTATATTAAAACTGTTTTCTAAGCTTTAGTGCTAAACTCTTACCTTTCAGTAAATATTAACTGTTTCACAAGATTTCTTTTTTTTCCAGACAGATCACTTTTATCTTAAGATTTAATAGTACAGGAACCAAATCTGTGAAGCCAGTACAGCTGTCCCTAGGAGTAGCTTTGGATTTTAGATAGCGGTTCCAGGATAATGTGCCCGTTCTGGTAACTGGGGTAGCAGTAGGACTGCACCTGACAACCAGTCTGGAGGGGGTTTGTATTTTGAGTTCAGGTGAAGCAGGAATTGTTATTCATAGTAAATGTAGCAAAGACAGGGATATTTCCTTTCTCAATTATCGAAAGGTATATTGCTGTGCTTTCTGAATTAGAATAAATAAGTTTGCCTTTATTTTTAAAAATATTTTGAGTACCATTTTTTGTTAATCAGGGAAATTCTAGAGACAGTTTGGGGTTATCTAAGAAAACTGAAACCCATCAAGTATGGATTTGAGTAGTCATTTACATTTTGGTCATTATATATTTTTCTCTTTATAAATTTACATTCTATGTAGAGAAGATTAAAGCATATCAGATATAGAAGTCTCTGTAATGTAAATATAAAATGTAATCATCTACTGTGAATTCAAAATGTTTATGCCGTTTTGACTTTTATACTGATTATATTGAAATTTGAGACAAATTCTTCTTTAAATCTTTATTTGAACTTTTGTCAAATATTTTCATTTGGTCTAATACTTACAGGTAAAATTTTTATAAGTAATAGTGATTAAGGTAAAAATGTATCATTTGTTTAAAAACTTTTAATATTCTGCTTTGTCATAGTCAAGTATTTTCATTTGTTGGTATAGCTACAAAACACAAATTGGAAAATTCTTAAGAAAATTACTTCACATTTAAAAACAACATATTGTGATTTTATAAGATAATCACAATAGCAGTAACTAACACACTTTTTTTTTATTATTTTAGGAAGCTAAAATAGCCCTTTTTACTTAAAACAACAAAAAAGCAAAGCAGCACCTATTTAATGTTACTTTTGAACTAGATTATTATTTTAAATTCGTAATTAAAAGAATAGCGCCCACATTTTTAAACAGGTTTCTTCATATTAGCTCTATTACTACTCAGCAAGTTGTCTTTATTTAATTATGAAAGCATTTATGTGACTCCGTTGTAATCTGTAGGCATAATAAATTAGACTATGGTGGATATCTGTATTATAGTTTGGCGTATTTGGTAACTTTTGTATTGTGGTTATTGGATATTACTGAATAGTTATCAATTTATAAAGAATTATTATTTAAGCTAAAATTAAATGATTTCTTGAACCTAACTCTTTCTAAGGATTTCAAAAAAATATTAAGTACCTTTGAGCATCTTACATGAAGGTACAAAAACATTATTATATTATAGAGTATTTTAGCTTTAGAAAGTTTTTTGTATCCTTTCAAAAAATACTTTGCTATCGGTTTGCTTATCATTTGTCTATTTCTCGTAGAATATATGAAGTCCCCTTATTTGTGTATTTTATGTATGTGAAGTTTGTAACAGTGAAAGAACACTATATGAATAAGAAATTAAGGTAATGATCTGAATACATGCTATAGGAAATTAAAGAAATTTTAAGAAAATCTGGTATCTAACTTGGAATATGCATTTTCAAATGTTTACTCTTGTATTTTTAAGAGTATAATAAAATACATAGAGGATATGAATCTTACATTAAATAGTTGTCTATGGGCCAGATTCAATTTTGAAATGCATTTTGTTTCATAAATTCTTTTTCTTAAAATTTAAATGATTGGCTAACACTTATAAGGAAAGAGATTTCACAGGAAATTCGGGTTTTCTAATTTGTCTTGGAAAAGTTGAAGCAGAATAAAGGATGTTCCAGTTATTCACAGACCCTGTGCTTTTCCCTGTTGTTTCATAGCTTGCCTGTTTGTGTTACTGACTGGTGGAGTCAAGTGTAGTGCAGGGTAGAGAAGGTGAGCTCTGCGTAAAACAGGGTGGGCTCACATTCAGGCTTCAGCACCTCCTAGTCACGGGACTGTAGACACATTACTTAATCTCTCTACACCTCAGTTTTTGATGAGATGAAAATGATGAAGATATGTCGTAGTTTTTGTTAGCATATATATTCATTGTTTAGTAGATGTTAGCTGGGAATAATAAGGCTTCTTCTCGCTTGACCCCCTTAGGCATTCGAGTTGGTGATCCTTACTTTTCCCTAGTAGAGGGCTTCAGCAGAATTTCTCTGGTTCTGTTTTGTGACATCACTGACCATCTACACCACTTTGCTAGTCTAGATTATATTCCCCAGAATTCCTCCTATATAGTATTAAACATAAAAAATTCAATTTAGTAAATTTGAGGATCAGTGTTACTCAGTGATTCATGGGTCAGGCAGCATCCCATGTTTGGATAGAGAGGAGCTCCAAGTTGTACCAAAGTGGAAGGGTTCTGTAGGCAGAGTGGGGAAAAGGGTAGATTGTTTCAGATTTCATTGATTTACCTCTGGGGAACTGACAGGGGTTACTTACTGGGGATTACCTCACTAGTGCTGACCAGGTGATTCCAGGTTGACTGGTTCAAGGTTACATTCCTGGGAGAAGCTGAAACTGCAATTAAGTGAGGTATTAAGTCTTGGTTTGCTGCTGTGGGATTTAGCTCAAGTGACTTCATTTTGTGCTAATGAAACAATGACTTCGCTGTTTCTTCTTTAACAATTACAAGCATTTAGTATGTGTCGATTGATTTGCTCACAACTACTGACAACCATCTAGATGTATGTATGCATTTAGGATGTACAGTTTTCCCTAGTGTTGGTTTTGCCTAACCCTCTGCTTCTGTCAGTGTGGCTAGAAAGTTAAAAAATAATTCAATTTAAAAATCTTTATGTAAATTGGAATTATTTATAAACATAAGAATTAAGGAAGAAAACCTTCAAAACTATAAAAGAAAAAATAGGTACTGATTTCTATAATCTTGCCTTTGTAAACATATTACCAGAGATAGAAACCATAATGGAGGTATAGATGTATTTGAGTCCATGAAAACGAAAAAATCACTTAGGTTAGAAAAATACCACATACTTTGAAGACAAACACAATCTGAAAAAAAAATATGTGTCCTATGAAAAAGGTTTAATATACTTAATATTTAAAAGCATGCTTAAAATCATGAAGCCAATCATATCAATAAACTCTATCTACACAGGGCAATGCACATATGTCAGAGGAAACATGTGAAGTCTTCAGTAACTTTGCTAGTTACCAAGCAAATGCAATATTAAAATTTGACTGTCACTCTGGCCCACACCCACCCCAAAGGAATTACCCATTGTTGTTGTTATGAAGGTCCATGGGAAATGAATTGTGTACTAGTATTTCTAGAGCAAAATTTGCCAAGAAAATATTGTAAGGACCCATGGACAAAGACAGCGGGGGTGGGGCTGGGAAGATTGAATGTGGAAGCTGGGTTGTGAGTAGGGCAGGGGAGAGTAATGGGGGGGAAATGCAGACAATTATAATTGAACAACAATAAAAAAATTTTTAAATATATGTCTGGGTCCAACAATTGCATTTACAAGCATTTATCCTAAGACAATAATGATAGATGTAGCACAGATATCACTAAACTAATGAGGCTGTTTATAATGTTGAATAACTGAAAATATTCTAATTGTTTACTAATAAGGAATTGGTTACATAAATTGTTATAGCTGTATAATGGAATACTAGGATGCATCAGAAGTGATAATAGATTTTTATGGCAAGGAAAACACAATAATTTATATAATCAGTTATTTAGCATGATGGATCACATTAAAAGTATATATATATATATGCGTTCCAGTTTATGTGTATGTATAAATATATATTGTATATTATATAAAAATATTTATATATATTTTAATGCTCAGGAGAAAGGCAGAAAGGATATATAAAATAAACTGGAATGTTAACCGCAGTACTTTTAGCTACTACAATTATGAATGATTTCAGTTTGCTATATTTTCTACATTTTGAAAGTTTCTATTGTAAATGTCTATTATTTTGGCAGTGAAACAAAAAGACATTACCAATGTGATAATAATTTAACTTAAAATACTTTAACTTAATTTAACTGCTTTTGAGCAGTTTACTGACAATGTGATTGAGTGTTGAGGGAAAGGTTACCAACAAAGTTCCAATTTGGGAAGAAATTGTTGATACAGAAATTTAATGTCACTTTTTCAATTCTTTGCATATGCTACCAGTGTATAGTGACAGTCCCTGGAGCCTGCAGAAAATTTGTTAATGTCTGTAATGCTCATTTAATCAATTAACCTTATATTTATTCCCAGTCATAGCAGAAAGAATATTTATCATTTTTTTCTATATTTTTCATCACCCAGGTAATCACTTTTGCTGACACTGTCCAGTATTCGCAATGTATCACTCCCTATCTGAAACTAGACATCCTCTGCAGCCAGAAGAACAAGAAGTGGGTATCGACCCCTTGTCCAGTTACTCGAACAAGACAGGAGGTGAGTTTTGTGTGCAGACAGTTCTGTGGTTACTGGGAACCCTAGCAGTTCCGTTAGTGCTGCCTGCTGTAAGTGCGTGATTCTGTAAACGAAGCTAAGCAGGGCGACTTTAAAGAACATTTCCCTGGATAGAGCACTCTGAGGAATGAATACCACAAAACGTCAACCTTTGTTTATAAACAAAAGCATTAGTCTGATGTTTAATGTGCTGTCATTTGTTTTAAAAAAGACATACTTAATTACTTCAGCATGAGGATGTTGAAATGCAAAATGACTTTTGTCAAACTTCTTTTAAAGGAGTTTAAGCTTTTTGGTGTTGATTTTACAGGGATTTCCTTTTGCTCCAGCAAGTTGAGATTATTCTGGAATAAAAGACTGGTCTGCTTCTCCTTTTAGAAAAATATAATTTTGAAATTTATGTTGTACTTTAAAAGATCTATGCTTTGAAATTTTTAAAAGATAGATTGTTAAAAGGTAAACCGTACTGAGGGCCTATCCCATAAATATTTACCAAATGTGTTTGTATCAGAACTCTGTATTTTTCTCTCAGTATTAGTAATAATAACATATCATGTTAGAAGAAATGAGTTTGTTAAAATTCTCTAAGCCTTATCCTTATTTTTAATTAATTCACTAAATGGTTGATAAAGTTGATTCATGGACTCAGGAATCTCCTTGTTTTTCACGCATGGGATGCACATATCAGATCAGGATTATGAGATCTGTTTTAAAAATCATAATTAGTCAAAGTAACTTACATGTGTTTTGGATACTTCAGATACAGTTTTTGTTTCTATATTGATGTAAAGGTCTGCCATTAACTCATGTTTTGGGAATTTTTAAAATAATCGATTCCTTAAAATGGCCATTTCTTTAGTGTACAAGCTCTTGACTCTTTGGAGTGTTTCATTGAAAATAGTATAATTTGCCATAAACTTATTTTTCTGATTTTATTTTAATATTCACTTTTATTTAAAAGGTCTCAAAAAGATTGCTTTTTAAGGTTTTGAAATATGAAAAATAAAATAAAAATTATTAGTGTCTCATTTCAATTTCAGCATTTTTTTTTCAGTTTCAGCATTTTAAAAATTTCAGTGGTAACACTACTACCTTCCCTAGTAATGTTTTTTCTTAAATGCAATATCTGTAAGAATCATTCATAATTAAATAAGTCCAATTATTTTGCAAATCCTTATATAAGGGGATATTATAAAAGTGAATATGTCTGTGTTGTACAAATATAAGATAGTTTCACCAAAATTTTCTTGCTAAAATGCTTATTTTAGAGCATAGAGGTTTTTTTTTTTTAAGTGCATGTTTTTC
>PVKM010045097.1:0-12066 GCA_004027735.1 Carollia perspicillata
AGGCCCATGGACGGCCATCTCACAGCACAGGAACCCCTGTGGGTTTCATTTGTCTCCGCGTCACAACGTAGGCATTTACCCCGAGCAGGACATTTGCAGAGCAAACCACATAACCGCACCTGCCATGGCTGTGTGTGTCCCCAGGAAAGAGCCACTCAAGGAACCCGGCTGGGGTGAAATCAAAATATGATTATGAGGGTTTTCTCAAACTGTTTTCTTAGCTGCAGAACCTGCTTGGTCAATGATATCCTATAGGGAATCTTAGCATATGAAACAGGTCACAGCTGAGGTGGGGAGCTGGGACGCACACCTCCCCCCACCCCATCCCCCGCAGTGGCAGGCCTCCGGTACTCCGTGAACTCAGCAGGATAGGCCAGAGACTTGGGGTGAGCGTCAGGGATCTGTCTCAGCTCCTGATTCCAGCGTAGCCAGGCTGGGGCCCCCATGTTCCAGCTATGCTTGTGGAAATTCTCTGGAGGAGGACCTTTGGCTACTTGTCACCATGCTTTTCTTAGAGTTAGGCTGTAGTCATCTCCCAGGCAACGTGAATGTCCCTTCCAGACTTCGGGTTCTGTCTGGGAGGGTGGGCTCTACAAACTGACTCCTCTTGAGTGTGGTTTACTGTGGTGTAGCTTCCAGCTTTGGTCCCTCCCTCTCAATGGGCACTCAGGTGTGGCTGGATGCCCGCGCAGGACAGTGGGAGTGGGGGACACGTCACTCATTCCTCCACCTTAGCCCGAGTTCTCCTGATTGCATTCTGTTTTGTTCAATAGATGATGATTCAGACCTGTACTCTCCTCGCTACTCCTTTTCTGAAGACTGTAAGTGCCTTAGAATATCCTGGGTGTGTGGAGGAGGAAGTGGGGGGTGTTGGATAAGGGGAGACATCTTCTTGTTTTCAGTTTTCATCCGTTTTAAGTCTTTTGTACCCACTTTCCTTCTCCAGCCAAATCTCCCCTTTCTGTGCCTCGCTCGAAGAGTGAGATGAGCTACATCGACGGTGAGAAGGTAGTTAAGAGGTCAGCCACACTTCCCCTCCCGGCCCGCTCTTCCTCACTCAAATCAAGCCCAGAAAGGTGAGTGCTCCCCGTTCTGCAGTCAGCTCTGTGACTTCAGGTGCTCACACACAGTCTACCTCATGTCCCACCTCTCTGTTTGCTGGGCAGGTGGCCTTGGAGCCCGGAGTCAAGCAGACCTGATTTTGAATCCCTACTCTGTTATGTATTAGCAGCCACTGACTTATTCTTTCTGAGTTTCAGTGTTCTTATCTGTAAAATGGGAATGCATTTTACATTTGTCAGGGATGTTGCAAGGACAAAACAAGATAACAATGTAACATTCCCAGTAGTGCCTGGCTCATAGTATTGGTTTCATTAACGTTGACTATAACTATGATCAATGTTTTACCTTTTCACAAGAGAAATTTTAGCTGTAGGATGTGTCGTGTGTTTTTGTACTCTTTGCATTTACTAATGGAGCCCATAGCAGAGACTATAATTTTATCATGAAGCCACAATTTTTAACGTCACCTTATTTCTATGACACACATTATTCAGATATGAGGCTTGGAGTGGTTGTAACGATGATGACAGTCATCTCTTAACACCTGCCCGGAATGACCCAATGTCCTTTCACTGGGTTCTCAGGCCCCCGGAGCAGCCTCCTTACTTCACCTGGCCTGGTGTCCCATGCACCTTCCATCACTTCTCAATACACACACGAAGGCTCTCAATACACACACGAAAAACAAACTGAATTGTTTTTCCTAAAAGACATACTCAGTTCCACACCTCCATGCCTCTTCCATCTTCACAGACAAATGAATAGCTGTTTTGAAATCCTCACACATGTGCAAATGGCATCTGCCTGAGGAGTTTGCTAATTAATTTGAAAGGAAGGCTGGGTCTACCTATAGATCCTTTTCAAGTGCATCCATCCAACTGGGTGCACTCTGGGTGCTGACGGAACCGGAAGCTGTGTGGGAATAAAAGCACATATAAATCATTGTCCTTGCCTTTCAGAGGTTTATAGCCTTGCAGGGACAACTAAATATAATCACAGTGCAAATGCAATAATGTACATGCATAAAAATTTTGCAGTTTCCAAGGATTCATGTATCTTGTAACCTGCCACTGGATGAGGTTAAGTATCTGTGCCGTAGGCTGCGATTTTGGTGATTATAGGGGTGGAGCACAGAAGAGGGAAGAACAGGGCTACAATAGCCAATAACATTTATTGAGTGGTTCCTGTGGACCTGGTAGTTTACATGCACTGTCTTGTTTAATCCTTGCGAATGGAGTCATTTTTCAGATGAGGAAACTAAGGTAGCAAGAGGTAAAGCGCTCAGCCTGGGTCACCAGGTAGCAAGCACTGTCGTGGGGATTGCAACCACCACCCACTGGCTCTGCCACGTACATTTTCTCTCCCTGCACTGGCAGGAGTGGGAGGGACGGGCGTGTGTGGGGAAGGATAGGCTCCGGGGAGCAGAGCAAGGTGAAGAATTCTTTTAGAGAAAGCTTTGCTGCTGCTGCTTCCTTCCCTTCTCTTCTCTCTGCTTTCTAGGACCTGGTTTTGAGCTCAGGACACCTCAAGCCTTTTGTGAAGCAAACACAGAGATTTAACTATTGCATTGAGAAGGGAACCAGCACAACTAAATGCTTTGCACCGAGTCCAATTTTATGCCTCGGATGTAAAAATTCCTTGGTTAGACTACAGTCAGCCAAAGTCAGAACACGTGGGACGCCAGTTTTCATGAAAATAGCTCTAATAGGATTTTCTCTCTACAGAAACGACTGGGAGCCCCCAGATAAGAAAGTGGATACAAGAAAATACCGTGCAGAGCCCAAAAGCATTTACGAGTATCAGCCGGGCAAGTCCTCCGTTCTGACCAACGAGAAGATGGTAATGTGCCTGTTGCCGTTCTCTTGTCTCACCCTGCCCCTGCTCTTTAATCCCGATGCATCGTGCACGTGGATTGCAGTCTTTCTCCCTTGAGATAGATTTGCTTTGTTTAGAAGGCAATGAATAAATGAAGTATTTTTACCCTTTTCACTTTTGCAGGTGTTCATAAAATAAGTCCTCTGTGAAAGAGCCTTCTTGCTGTGGCTTTCCGGCGCTTTGTGTGCATGGCTTTAATAATTTCAAATTTTCTACTAATGTAAAGATTGATTTTGCTGCTGTCTTTTATTAAACATCTAACCATTAATTTAGCAGGCTTATTACTAACTGGACTGAATTCGGGTTTTTTTAAGTGACTCTTATTTGAACATGCATACATTTAGTAGAAGTTACTCCTAGTACGTCGTTAAAAGCTAAGTAATTAATATGTTGTGATTTGGTGGGTGAAGTGCCTGGCTGTTAAAAAACGTGTTTTAGGCCTTCCTTTTCTGACAAGTGCAATATTGAGGAAGAATTTCGTGTTCGGTCTGGTCTGTGGTTCCCTACACAAGTTCACGTCTCCAGGCAGTTACAAGTTGGGGGAATGGCCTGCAGGGCAGAGCAGACCACCCTGGACAAGCGGCCTCTTCTGTACATGGGGGAGAATTTTTACAAACCCGTTAGTTTCCTGCCTGCCAATCACACTTCCTTTTATCCACCCTTCATTTGAGAATAGCTGATTCAGGATTCTGATCACGGTTAAAGGGATTCTCCAAAGCTCCATAACCTTGCAGCCCTCCAGCCGTGCCAGCAGGATGGAGTGATCTTACTGGGAACTGGATTTTATTAAAATGCTGTTACCACACTGAGCACAGAATAAGTAAGCCTCTGAAATACAGGCGCAAATTATTTTCCCTCTGCCTCTCCTGCTCTGCATGTTTTTAAGGAGTAATTGATTTGACTTTTATGAAAATAAAAATGTGACATCTTTAAAAGCACAAAGGGATGGGTAATTTTAATTAGGAGAAAGCAGCTTGCAGAAATGCGTTAGAGTTGTCATTCTTCAGCATTTTCCGTGCACCACGGTTATTGTAAGCAAACCGTTCAGAGGGGAGTGGAGAATTTTGCCTGGCTCCACCCTTCCTTGGAGGTTCTCTCCCTGTTAGAAGACAATAAGCACAAAACATAGCCTTCCACATGGATGTTCCTGGACAGAAAGTCATGCTTTGGGTGTGTCCCCGGCATCGTAATTTCTTCTTTATTTCCCTCTCCTCGCCTTGGTTCATATTAATTTGACCACTATTCAGAACTAGGGCAAAAAAAAACCCCACATAGTTTTATTTTTCTCCTTGATATCAAATATCTTCCATTTTATTCCTTGGGATCATTTATATTATTTTTACAAACCCAGAGGAGTAACACGCAGCACCCGACAGGGGCTCTCTTTGGAGAGCCGTCGTGACCAGGCCCCTGGCCGCAAAGCACCATGGGGCGATCCAGGCATGGGGCACGAACGCCAAAGGGGCCCGTTACGTTGCGTCTAAGCGCCTTCGCTCTGTTTAGCACTCTTCTTCCGAGAGACGTTTTTCATTTTAGAGAGAAATTTCAGTCACATCTCCATCTTTTCCATCTAGTCTTCATAATAGTTGAATTAGTCCTTTGTGTTTGATTTTTTTTTTGTCCTGTTAACTTGGAACAGAAAAGTTGGAACGTGAGTTTCAGAATCTGAGTCTTGCCTTTGACATCCAGTGTCTGGCTTGCCAGACTGTGAGAACAGACAGACAGACACACACACAGTTAACTATGGATAATTATACTAACTAGTGACAGACGTAGAATCTAAATTTACTTTCAGAAATACACAATTATTTGGGGGGAAAACAATGCTTTTATTTCCAATTTGAGGTACTCATGTCTGTGTAAGCCTGGCAGTGTAAATTGTGACCTCATTGGCACACCTGTGTGCACAAGGGTTGAACAGTGGACTTGAGGCCTGCCCTAGAGCTCATCCAGTGTGAACACTAACCACCCCAGAGAGAGGAAACACCATGCTGCCTTCCAACGCCCCAACAGGAGATTTACTGCCTGGGGGACCTACTCAGCTCCTTGGCAAAATCATACGAAGTTCTTTATAACAACTTGGCCTGTCTTACTGTAGCATGAATCCATTTTCTTCTCTCTGGCCTTGGAATTGGAGATCATTGTCAGAAATAGCCTTTTTCAGACTTTGTTCCTTTTACTTTCCTCCAAATTCCCTTAAGAATGTCAGCTCAATTCAACAAATACAGATAGAATAACTTTTATATGCCAGGCCCTGGGTTGGATGGAGGGGTCCCTGCTCCCAAGGGGGGGCAGTGGGAAGGGCGGACACTAAGGTAGTAATTATACGACATGTATTTGGAGAGTAAAGTAAGGGGATTTACCCAGCTTGGTTTCTTCCCCGTTCACGGTTACTTTGAGTTCCTCCCTGGCGTTTCAAGTCTGTCCCTTGGCCCTGTTTTAGCCTGGCATCACCTGCAAACCGAGGGGCCCCGCCCCCTCGTCATAGGAGCATAGGAAGCAGAACGTGGTGCAAAGAGCACTGGACTGGGACTCGGAGGACCCGAGTTCAGACTCTAAGTCTGCCCTCTGTCTTGGGGCAAGCCCTTCAGCCTTTCTGATCCTCAGTGTTTTCATCTGGGAACCAGAAGTATTATCTGGCCTGCCGACCCCCCTGAGTTTGTGAGTGCGAGGATCGAGTGCGATAACACAGGTAAAAGAACCACGAGTGTTATAAAGGGCTGTGCCAGTGAACGCGCCGCAGTCAGATTATTGCTTAATTAAGATCTGAAGCTAGTCTCTGGCTCCTATTCAAGCAGCCCAACTGTCCTTGAGGAGCATCAGGCATTTTCCTGGCAAGGCCGCTCCCCTTTCGGAGGATTTGGCCACGCTGGGAAAGGAAGAGCCCCCGGCAGCAGAGGGCGCTGTGGAGCCCGCCCTGCCTGCCAGTCCCCGGGTCCTGGTGTGCCTCCGGAAGGACTTTGCTGTTAGTCCGTTCCACAACTGGAGCAACAGCTGAGATATAGATGGCAAAATCAAGTACAGATTTTAGCACTGTGTGGTGCTACCTCCTTAACATCCTCTCCAGGGAGCTTGAAGGCCTGAGGCCGGCTGCTCTGGGCCCACGTCGCTCCACACCCCTCCTGATTCAGTTCCCCGCACAGTATTAACCTTGGCAGTGAAACGCTCTGCAGACAACCCTTGGCAATAAAGTGGGTTCATTCTTTCAGGTCTGCGTACCGAAGCATTCAGGCAGTTTCCCGAAGGAGCTGGTACATTTTAATGACTTTTTAAAAAAAGCCTAAACTATTCACAGAAAGCAGCTTATACATGGTCTCTAAAAATAATACATGAAATAGGGTTCATGAAATCCCATCATATCAGGATCCAGGTTATCCCAAAGTCGGAACTGCTTTTCCCCAGCTAGTTGTGTCCTTGAAGGTATTGGGCCTCATTTCACTGAATGAATGCAGAATCCATCATTTTACATCATTACAGAGCCCCTTGCCGAGGGTGCATGACTTCTGCCTCGAGGCTGAAGCCCCAAGTCCCCAAAGACAATTGGGGGAGCTTTTAATCTGGACATTTATCCTTCTGAGTCCAACTAACTTATATTCAATGAATTTCAGTTCAAGAAGGTTCTCTACCATATTTTCCTCAATTTAAAACAAAAGTAGAAATAATGGTGAAGATTCTTGTAAGGATTTAGAAGAAGCGATTGGTGAAAGTCACTGAGAAAGTTTACAGCCGTTTCTACCAGCTGCACAAGGCCCGTTAATGGCATGGGAAGAAAAATGGGACCAGGAGGAGCTGCTTGGGAAGTGGTCACGGTGAAGACATGACCATAGGACGAGCAGCCCCTTCCAAGGGGGCTGGAGCCCTGAGGGAGTGGAGTTTCTTATGCATTGCTTTTAATCTCAGTGGAACATGTACATTTTATATTATTTCCAGAAAATCGCCATCACTCCCGTGACTATCAAGGTTTTTTGAAACACACACACGTATGAATCTAATTCAGCCATGAGCCTCCAACAGTTTTGTCTGTGATTAGCATATCTCCAGTTTATTAAGGGGAAACTTGATTTGCTTTCCAGGCATTCATTTTTAACTAATTATTTCCAGAAGCACATGTTGTTCCACAGAGAAAGGTACCGGAACCTTATAAATATTTGATTAAATATGAACTTCCATGGAATCAATGATCAGTCTGTGTGAACTACCTCTTAGAGTTCTATAAATGAGAAATCTAACCTATTTTTGTGACATAACCCAGAAGTCCCCACCTCTGTTGTTCTGTTATCCGTCTTGCTCAGCTTCTCCCTCCCTTTGGTTTCTCCCAGTCCTTTAACATTTATTTGTTAGAACATAAAGTATATCCTGTCTGTATTCATCCCCCCAGGGTGCTTGTTTAAAATGTTTTCTCACTTGTGTCCTCTGTTTTTACTTATGTCATCTTTCACTTTACTGTGTATGGGACATGGTTTCTCACCTACTCATGTGCCATTAAAGATGCAGTATTAACAAATTGGCTTGTATAAAAGTGTCAGTATTTGCATTTATTTTGAAAACCTGAAGGCAGCCTTGCGAATAAGTGCTAAATCTGTACTAGGCTGTAAGAATTGTTTGCTCTACTCACCTGGCATAAATGGCTAAATGTTTGATGTACTTACCAGGTTATCTGTTCAGAACTAATAGTTCTTTATGAGGGGGAAATAAGGGCTTTCTTTTCCCCCACAGTATGGGACTACTGTTAATCATATTTGTTGTGCAGGGCAGCAGTGTGGTGCGGAGTTCTCCGTCAACAGTCCATCCGTCTTCTGCCTTAGGACTGAGAGGGATTCGCTCTCTGCTCCCTAGCCCAATGTCCCCATCTCTATGAACACAGCCTTCCCTGCCTGTTTTCGCTCCTTGATTTTGCCAGTGTCAGTACAAATGGATGATTGCTGCTGTTGAACGCAGTTGCTGTATGTAGCTGGAATCCACTGCATCTCTACTGGCCTGTTCCTATGTAATCTTTGCATAATGTTATCCTTCTCTCTCTTTCATTTCCCTATCACCAACCCCTATAGAGTCGGGATATAAGCCCAGAAGAGATAGATTTAAAGAATGAACCTTGGTATAAATTCTTTTCGGAATTGGAGTTTGGGAAACCGGTAAGTTTAATAGCTTCAGTGGTTATAGACATTTTTTAAAATAATGCTGTTGATGCATTGTTGCTGCTAAAGAATCAGACCTATTTGTAAGGAATTCAAGGAGTGGAGAGCACCGTGTCGGTTGTCCCTGGTGGGATTGTCTACGCTCACCACAACCTGTAAGCTTTCCGTTGCTTAAATTAACTTCACCAAGAAAGGACCATACCTGCAAGTATTTCTTGCCAGAGATCCCAGAGAAACATGACTAAATCCGTGCTTGTCTTAGGACCTCCCACCACTAGCAACAAATATCACCTGCCTGTGGATGGCATTAAATTGGCCGTTGGTTTAGTTCCTTGACCAAAGTCTTTGTGGCATCCTGAAGACAAACAGGAAAATGCATAACACACTGAGCAGACCAGCACTGTCACGCGTTAGATCAAACTTTTAAAGGCACAGGTGCAAGGGAAGTGCCAAAGCCAGCCACAAAGGTCTCTCCGTGCAGATCTGACCCACAAATATAACCCCATTTCAGGTGACTTTTAAGGAGTGATCTCTGCGAGTTAGGATAATAGTTCCCAAATTTCGAAATGAGAGTTAGGAATTCCAGCAAATTTCGTGTCCAGCCTGATAATGTTCTGCAGCTTCCCCCTGGTGTGTCTGAGTTGGCCTTGGTCCAAATTGATTTTTGGCACTTAAAGGAGGATTTTCTTCGTATCAAACAGAAGGGAGAATTGAGCTTGTTTTTCCACTGGAAATGACTGGAAGCTGACTTTAAAATTCCAGTTTCTTTACATCTTAATTATTTCAACTGCACAAAGAATTTACAGGTAGAAGGATTAAATGAATAAAAATAAAACATTTTATTAGATGTTTGTATGAGACTGTAAGCATTGAATCCAGTATTTGAATCACTGTGGTTTGGTATGAAAGTTTTATCTGCAGACAGGAATTAACTTTACAGTTTAGTGAAATGTTAAATTCCATGGTGTGCATTTTTATTAAGATGAAGACAAAAACAAATTAAGCTGGTCTCTGGAACTGCTAACTTGATTTCACAATGCTAAGCTTTGTTTCAAAGTTCACGCATTCTGAGTTAGGAGCACCTGACTTGCAAACATCCTGCTTGTAGCAGCAGACGTTCCTCCCACCTGGTCCCCTCCTCAGACAATGTGTGCTAATAGCAGCTAAGCTGTCCTGGGCGAACAGCGCCACCTATTGACCAGTGGAGAGGGAAGCATCTAACCCAAAGTGTGCACCAACTCCCCCTTCCCAAAGTTTGATGCACACCTCACTCCTCCTTTCCCTTTTTTCTCTGCTGTCTGCCATTCAGACATCCATGGGGTCTACCTCAGGCGATCTTTTCCACATGCAAATATTTAATAGTATTCTAACCCTTCTCCTTTTCTTCTTTTTCTTAAAACCTATTCAAATATCTCAGAAAAACCTTTTGATATATAGTTCTTCCCCTCTTCCCCTCAAAAGACCATGATGGTATATATAATAATTCTAAATTTCCATCAGGAGAACAAAAGCTATTAGTTTTAAATTATGTATAAGCAAGAGTTTGTGCTGTTGATTTTTCAAGTCCCATTCGGAATCCACAGTTTCTAGCTGTGGCCTCATTGGCCAAGTAACTCAATTAGTTCTATCTTAAATACTAGCTTTTAGGAAACATTATGACACAGATTTTCCTAATTAATTGTGATTGGTTTGTTTTACTAAATCTGACATTGCTAATGGTTCTGTTTTTGTCAGCAATAGACAGTATTTCAGTCGAAGCATACGTTAAATAGGTCCAGTGAAGAGCTTGGTAAATTAATACTGTTTCTACTGGAAACTGGTCTGAACACCACACAGCCAATCCACACAAATGTTGGGAACACAGTCCATCTGGACATTGGGGTCTTGCCGTAATTTGTATCCCTGCCCTATTGTTCTAACGGCCTCTTAATGATTTAAAGAGATGCTTTTCCAAAAATTTCACTTTTTTTAAAAGCCATGAGTGTTGCTGGCATAAACCTTAGAGTCCTTCTTAAATGGACTGCTAATTTTTGGGTAGGTCTTTTATAGTCTTTGAAATTTTTATTAAATTTACTGGGGTGACATTAGTTAATGTAGGGTCAAATGGTTTTCGAACGCACACTTCTGTGGTACTAGATCGGTATATTGCACTGTGTTCCCACCACTCAAAGTCAGCCATCTTCCGCCACCATATACTAGGCCTCCTCTACCTCTCACCCTCCTCTCTGTCGGTCTTTTAAAGTAATAAAAGATAATGCTTTTGAAGACTTACCAAAATAACTTAATGTCTATCCCGAGGAACAGTGTTGTGTTGCAATGAATGGTTCCCTACAGTCTAAGGCATTCTAGGGGTGGGCTTGTTACCTAGTGGAACCAAGTTGAATGACTGGACGTTACTCCCAGCATTTGGTGAGAAGGTGTGGTAGGGAGAAAATTTTTCTTCTTTCGACTTCTCTCCTGCCCCAGGCACTGTGGGCCATAAAAGAGTAAGAGACATAAATAAAAAGTGGCATAACCTTGAAAGTTGTTTTAGAATGTTTTCAGTCAGTCAGAAGCAGAGTGAAATCAAAACTCCTCCCAAAGCCTGTGGATCATCATTTCTACTTTTTATTCCCTACCAACGCAGGACCCCTTCCCCCTGAGAGAGGAAAGCCTGCCAGAACTTAGACACTAGACACTCACCCCAGACTCCATGCTTCTTCAGCCCCTTCCCTGAAAGCCACCCCGAACAGGCTGAAATTTCAGCAAGATCCTGACTGTAATACCTTTTAGCTCTAATAGGTTGTTGTAGAGTATCAAATCAATTCAAGACGCCAGGGACCATTTTGGGGAAGGTTATTTAAAACCAATTTAATTTGTAAGCACTGTCTCTTTTCTTCCCCAGTAAAGAAATGAGCAGGGATGCCATCAGTGGCTTTAGAATGTCTGCTTCCCCATATGAACCATCTGTGGCACGCACAAAACGCTTAAAGAAGAGTGATGGTCGTTGGTAGCACTTTATAGACACAGAGTCACATCACTGGCCTGGTGCTGTCAGGCTGTCATGCATCTTGAAATCAGATTACTGTTCATTTGCAAATTCATTACAAATAGCCTGAGTGTTAGCCTTTTCCCTCCCCGCCTCTAACTTCTACAGAAATTGATGTGATTTTTTATAAGCACGGTCAGGGCAAAATGTCACAATGTAAACCAATTTGAATGTTTCCGTAGTTGGTTATAATGAAATTTTCACCAAATTCCAGGAGCTGTTAATGATCCCATCGCCTCTGAGGTCACTGTATAAGAAATTTCAAGTCTAAATAGGCAGTGCAAGATGGCGGGCAGGAGGAGAGTTAGAATTGGCTTGTAACTTCCAGGTGTCCTACCCTTCGAACCCCTCCCTCACTAAACTTACAGCAATTCTGGCAGAGTTCTGTCGTAGGAATGCACCCAATTCTCCCTTGAAGAGTTAAAAGAGAAAACAAAGATAACCTTACAGTCCGCTATTTAAATTCATCGTATAAACTGTTCTCTACGGCAGCTGGAAGGCGGGGCTCTGCCACTAGCATGTTAGCAAAGTCTAGTAAACAGCGAAAGCTTTTAAAAATTGTCTAGATACACAGCGCAAAATTCAACACCCGTTGTGTGTGTGGCTATCGTTGCCACAAAGCACAACAACGCATGCAGTTCAGTTCACCCTCCGTGGGCCGGATCTCCCAAATTCACACATTTATCAACAAAGCATGGAGTTTACAGTGGAGAAGACTGCTTCGAAAACTTGGGGTCTCGGTGTCAATCCAGTTCAAAGGGAACAATAAGGAATTTTAAAGTGTCTGTTTCAGTGTAAATTGGTGTTAAATGTTTTTATTTATTTATTTTTCTTTGTGTCTTCTTTTTAAGTTTTCAATATTTGGACTCCAACAAAGATTTACTCTCGAGACAGAGACATAGAAACGAGCGTCCCAGCCAGGGCCCACCCCGTCGCTTTTGGTCCCCCTCTCTGTGTCGGCAGCGC
>PVKM010045098.1:0-12061 GCA_004027735.1 Carollia perspicillata
AAAGACCACTTACCTACACTTTGTTATCCTAACAAATAGGGCCATTTTAAAGTGGAATATAAGACTATCTGTTAGGATACCAACGCCCAGTCTTCTCAGATCCTGGCCACCTGAATAAAACGCCCAGAAAGATTCAATCCCTGTCTCTGCTCATTGGGTGTGGTAGGTGACAGGCAACATGAACACTGGTTTTCTAGTTTCAGAATTGTATTAACTTCCCTTATACCCATGTCTCTGCTTAATCTGTTTTTCAAATTGAAATACTCTCCTTTTTTACACATGATTTTTATTTGTGATACATGAACCTAACTCCCCTCTTCACAAACACACACTGCATCACCTCATTTTTAACTTTAAAAATCAAACCTATAAACTTATGGTAAGGCCATTGTTTTAAAAAAAACTTTCTTGTGTTTAACAATGATCGATCATCAAATATTCCATCTCTGTGGTCAAAACTGTGGTGTTTGTTTCTTATTCTGCAATGGATTATAATTAGTTATGTTAACATAAGAATTCAACCCTGTAGAGAGTTTTTGGTGAGTTCCCTGAGTCAAACTAACAATTGCTGGGAAGCAAAATCTCAACAGATTGAGAAACGCTCCAGAGAATGGCTGTTTAGAACCTTATTTGATACATTATAGACAAAAGGAGACATAAGGGGTTACATGAAATCCACTGGTGATAGATTAGCAAAGTGGAAGGAAGCAAACAAAGCAGGGAAACCTCTGGGACTGGATAAAAGGTAAAATGATAAACGAGTACTTCTTTTACATCGGCGCTTACAGGATAGCTGATGGCCAACAATTAACATGATAACACTAACAATGAGATGTGTTTTCTCAGCTCTGGTGGTTGTGCCCAAGAGGTACAAAAAAAGGAAGTTATCTTGACATCCCAAAGGTATGTTATCATAGATGCAAAAAGACAATAGACAGGCTCAGACAAGGCAGATAAGGTAAAGATTGACCTTTATTAAGGAAAACACCAGCCTAGGACGTGACTACCTGCCAGGAGCTACTTTTCGTTACTAAGTTTTAATTTCAGACCAAATTTTAGTCTTAGGTAATAGTCAATATGCTTAGTAATTATTGCATATAAAAAGCTATTGTTTCATGAACTGAAATCATGACCCACCCTGACTCCAGGAAACCATAAACAGCTCTGTTTGGTAGGACAGATAGCAAACCAAGGCAGGGAGGAGGAGGGGGAATGTCTCTGCCAACTAAGTCAGCAGTCCTGTGCCTGGTCTGGTAATATTTCCAGGCGTTCCAGCATCACAGGAAACACTATGGTAACACAGGAGGAGTGCAGTCCTTGAAATTCTATGAATCCTCTCCACTATCTGGGAAAGAAAGCCTTAGAAACTGCTTTTATCCCAAGGTCTGAAAGCCCCCATAGTGCCCAAAGGAAAAAGCCCATTAACACCTTTGGGTATTCACACCTCCCCCACAAGGCTGACACCACCCTTACCTGTCAGTCAGTACGTAACCTCTCCAGCCCCATCCCACCAAGTCCTCAGAACAAAGGACTCTTGGCTTGGTGCTCTTGGCTCTCTTGTCTCTCTAGCCACCTGGCCTCAGGCCACGTGACCTCTGGCCTCCCAGGCACTTGCCACCCTGGCCTTTAGACACTCTTACTTTCATTGCCTTTACCCTGCTTTGTCCTGAACCTATGCTTTTCACCCTCCCACCCCCATGAGAACGGATCACTAATAAATCCTGCTTGCATGCTAACAGACTCACTGATCTGAATTATTTACCCCATTAGTGAGAAGAACAGTTTCTGGGAGTTTCTCTATAGCAGTCCCACCTTTGTGCAAACAATCAAGATGTTATCTGAGCCTTTGTACTCCAGGGTGAGACATCCACCACTTAAGACACAGATAAAGATCAGCACACAGGACACAGACAAATAATCACCCATCAACAAATGAAAGAATGCCGCAGCTTTTTGTCTGATTAACCTTTTGCCTGAATTCAGAACTCCTTTTCTTCTCCTTATAAAAATGGTCAGTTTGAAATGAAATATAAGATGATCTGTTAGGGTATGTAACCTGCCATCTTTTCAGGTCTCTGGCCATCTGAATAAAATGCCCAAAAAGATTCAATCCCTGTCTCGCTTATTGGTCCTGGTAGGTGACAAGCAGCACGAACACTAGCTTTTTCAGTTTCAAAAAGGAAAAAGCAGAATAACTTTGCCTTGCTTCTAAAACTTGAATTGATAAAAAAAAAAATAGCTCTCATGAACCTATAGGACTTTACCCACATGAACTTACAATTCATTTATTTATTGAATACTTGAAGAGATAAAAATTTCATATTTCCTTTTTAAAGTGACAGAATAAGAATAAACAAAATGATGTCTCTTCTTATACCTTTGTGTGTGCACTATGGATCGTATAGTCTCCTTCCAGTGTTAGATTTTCTATCAGAATACTTGTTCAAATATTAGAGATAGACCTAATTTTTTCTTTGATTCGTTCCCCAACTTAGAATGAGAACTAATAACCCTATGAATGTGGGTTCAATATTCAGGGAGGCAATGTTGTAATGCATACTTGGCAAACAGATGTTACTTTATGCCTATAGTCCTAATACTCAAATGAATACAGCATTCTTATAACATGCCAACCTTAACTTTTCTCTTAGTTCTTTTGGAAAATTGGGCATGTTTTATTAAATCTCAAGAAAAAAATTATAATCCCCCTGAGATAATCCTTAATAATGTAATTTCCACTTGATTATTGTGAAAAATAAAATAAGCAGAGCTACTCTAAAATGAGGTCAGAGCTGCCATCACAGAGGAACCGTCCTGCCCTTCTTGTTTTTCAAACCTTTTGAATGTTAAAACTTGGCAATATAACCTTTAGGCTGAGTCTAAAGGGGCTTTGTATCTCAAACAACCCTTTGGGGCAATATTAGGACTACCAGACTTAAAGACATTCCTCAGAATTAGCATCTCTATGTTAGCTTATCTGCATCTATAGAAACTCCTTTCTTCTATTCATGGAAAGGGGAGAAATTCCCCCTTCTCATACATATCCCTTACCTCCCTCTTCTAATAGGGATAACTTTGAGTTTTTGCCTGACTTAGTGCTTCCCCAATAGCTATTCTTTTGGATCTCAAATAAATGCTTGCCTTCTACTTTGTCCTTTGTTTAGATAACAGTTATATTCCAAATGAGATGTACTTGCCTAAGACCATAAATATTAAGCCTAAACAACCAAGTTAAAATAGTTATGCCATAAAACTAGATATAATATTGACTGATAAGTATAAGAAAATTTAATATCAAGGCCACCTAGTCCTTCACGGATTAAATTGTAAAGAATACAACTTCCCTATTTTAAGTAATTTACCACATACTTGAATTTTAGAAACTATGACTAAGAATTAATTGACTTCCATAAAAATTTTCAGGAGTATTAATTTAACTTCTTTGTGCAATTCCAAGTTAATGAAGTGTGGGCATTATGCATCTTATTTTTTAATCTCATTTACTTCTTAAGTCTAAAATATTTTCAACTAGTTTCTGGAAATGAAATTTATTTGCTTTTGGCTTACCAAACTATGGCACAGATTTCAGTTTAATATTAAAATTACTTAGGGATTCTCCTATGGAAACAACATTTTATAGATTTAATTGTGGATTTTAGACAAAATAATTAATAATTAAAAATTATTTTTCCCCTTAGTATATTTTATTGGTTATGTTATTACAGTTGTCCCATTTTTTTCTTCCCTTTATACCCCTGTTCCCTGCACACCCCCTCCCACCATCATTTTCCCACCTTAGTTCATGTCCATGGGTTACACATATAAGTTCTTTGGCTTCTACATTCATTATACTATTTTAAAACTCTCCCTGTCTATTTTGTGCCTACCAGTTATGCTTCTTATTCCTTGTAACTCTTTCCCCCTTCCTCCCTCCTCCCCTTCCCCACTGATAACCCTCCATGTGATCTCCATTTCTGTGATTCCGTTCCAGTTCTAGATGTTTGCTTTGTCTGTTTTTGTTTTTAGGTTCAGTTGTTGATAGTCGTGAGTTTGTTGTCATTTTACTGTTCATAGTTTTGATCTTCTTCTTTTTCTTAGGTAAGTCCCTATAACATTTCATATAATAAAGGCTTGGTGATGATGAACTCCTTTAACTTGATCTTATCTGGGAAGCACTTTATCTGCCCTTCCATTCTAAATGATAGCTTTGCTGGATAGAGTAAATAGGTTGTAGGTCCTTGCTTTTCATGACTTTTAATACTTCTTTCCAGCCTCTTCTTGCCCATAAGGGTTTTTTTAAGAAATCAGCTGATAGTCTAATGGAAACTCCTTTATAGGTAACTGTCTCCTTTTCTCTTGCTGCTTTTAAGATTGTCTCCTTATCTTTAATCTTGGGTAATTTAATTAAGATGTGTCTTTATGTGTTTCCTTGGATCCAGCTTCTTTGGGACTCTCTGACCTTACTGGACTTGCATGTTTAGTTCCTTTGTCAGATTGGAGAAGTTTCCCTTCATTATGTTTTCAAATAAGTTTTTTAATTTCTTGTCTTTCCTCTTCTTCTGGCACCCCTATGATTTGGATGTTGTAATGTTTAAAGTTGTCCCAAAGTTTCCTGAGCCTCTTCTCATTTGGGGGGATTCTCGTTTCTTCATTCTATTCCAGTTGAATATTTATTTCTTCCTTCTGCTCTGCATCATTGATCTGAGTCCTGGTTTCCTTCCCTTCACTGTTGGTTCCCTGCATATTTTTCTTTATTTTACTTTGTATAGCCTTCACTTCTTCATTTATTTTGTTACCATACTCATTTCTGTGAGCATCCTGATTACCAATGTTTTGAACTGTGCATCCGATAGGTTGGCTATCTCCTTGTTGCTTAGTCCTTTTTCTGGAGTTTTGATCTGTTATTTTATTTGGCCATATTTCTTTGTCTTGATGCACCTATTACTTAGTAAGGGGCAGAGCCTTAGGTATTTGCCAGGGTGTGGTAACCCACTTTGCTGTGTTGTGACACTGTATGTGGGGGAGGGATCAGAGAGGGAACAATAGCACTTGCTCAGCGCTTGCCCCACTGTCAGTGTCACTTCCCTTGCTTTCCAGAAGTGGATTGTGCCCTTTTAGGTGCTGATTCCCAGGTGGGTGGGCTTGTGTACTTTCTAGGATCCTGTGGGCCCCTCCAAAAGACTCTCCTATGAGACTGGGAGTCTCTCCCACCACCATAACCCCTGCACATTTTTACAGCCAAAGGCTTTGAGGCTTTAGTTTCCTTCACTGGAACCCTGGGTTATGTGGTCTGTCTTGCTCCCCAGTTGTTCCTTCCAACTAAATCTACATGTGAATGCAGTATATCGCAGTCCTCCAGGCTGCCACCCCACCTGCCCTGGTCTGCCAGCTGCTGCCTTGTCATGTATCCCCTCCACCCTGGCTTCCAAACTCCTTCCCTTCTACCAATCTGGATGAATGTTTCTTTAACTCCTTGGTTCAATTTTCTGGCAGTTCTGGTTGCGTTTTGGTTTTAAAATGGTTGTTCTCCTTTTGGTTGAGTGAGGAAGTGAAGCATATCTATCTATGCCTCCATCTTGGCTGGAAGTCTAGAAATTCTTTATGTGTATATAAATATTATAAAATCATCCCTCAGTATCAATGGGGGATATTTCCTGGACCCCTATGGATACTAAAAATCTATTGTTGCTCAATACCTGTATATAAAATGGCAGTATATTTGCATATAACCTACATGCATCCTTCTTCATAATTTAAAACATATCTAGGTTACTATAATACCTAATATAATGTTAATGCCATGTAAATATTTGTTATACTGTATTGGTTAGGACAAGAAAAAAAGACAAGAAAAAAGTCTGTACATGTTGAGTACAAATTAAACCATTTTAGGCCTGACTACTTAGTGCATGTCAGCAGCAATGTAATATATTTTTTAAAATATGTTCTATCTGTAGTTAGTTGAATCTGCAGATGAGGCACTCCCAGATATGGAGGGCCAACTATATTTAAATAGTTTATTCTTGTGCTTATTATAAACATAAATGTATAACTGTTTCTGTCAGAATAAAGTTATGCTCAAAAGTATAAAATAGAGACAAATATTAACTCAAAATAGTCTACCTCCAGAAAATAATTTTTGTATTTTAATATTTTTATGTCCTTTACGAATGTGTGTGTGTACTTGAATTCCTAAGGACTAAAAGAGGTAGATCAAAATCTTCTATAGTGATTGGAAATCTGCCCATTTGCAGGTAAAATTCTGAAATGAGTTAAAATGATAATAGTTTTTAATATAAATTATTACAATTCATTGCTATTATATCTTCATTGTGATAGGCAGTATAGAGTACTGGTCAAGATCATGGTCAATACATCTTAAATGATTGGGTTAAAGATGAACTTTTTAATAATTATTTTTGTAACTACTGAGGACATTTAGAAAAGTAGAAATTTTGATACATGTGTTGTATACCAAGGTAAATTTCCTATATATCCAAAAAATAAAATGAATAAATAAAATTATCTCTAGAAAGAGACCAGCTCCAAGGCGGATCTGCCCCAGCACGGTCTGGAATGTGTGGGTTCTTGATTTTGTGTAGGAAAGATTTCACAGCACAAATCCAGGTGATCTTGAGAGTATGTTTATTAAAGCTGGGGACAGTGAAAAAAAAAGGAAGGACTTGGGATGGGAGCAGCAAGAACACAGCGACAGGGAGTGAGCCTAGGTGGACCTCCTTAGCCCTTTAGTAACATAAGGAAAGAAGCCAGCATCAGACAAGCTGCCTTGGCCCTTTGGAAGCAAAGTCAGAGAGGCAGAAGAAGTGAGCCATGCTGGGCTGTGTGGATTGAGGAAACAACTTTCAGAGGCAACAGGAGGGCCCTTGGAGACAGGTTCAAGGTTTTAGCCAGGGACAAGCTGCCACTGCCCACTGCTGCCCTGGTTGTAAGTGTTGTGGAAACCTTTAGAGTTTAGGAGAAAAAAGGCAAAGATACATTTTTTAGGAAAGGGGGAAGCATGGACATACTCAAGGGTTTGTATGTGTTTTCTAAAGGCCAGAATTTTAGGGGAAGTTTCAGAGGAGGATCTCAATAGAATATTCACCAGCTTTTCAGGTGTGTCTTTTAATGTGCTGATGCATCAGAATGAGCATATAGAGGGATCAGGGTCATTCTTGGTCAATTTCACCTTCAAAGAATGTCATTGGAAAGGGACTGGGACTGAGGTGCATCTGTCTGGCATACTCTGGAATGTCTAAACCATTTTTTCATAAATGTCCTTGGATAAGAAAGACAAGATCATGTGATTTATTAGCTGGCTGTAAATTGCTCAGCTGTCTGTTTATGCTACCTGTCTTAGCTTCCCCATTTGACTGGCCAAGAAATTTTCCTAGCTTTTTACTAACATGCCTCAAAATCATACAATTAATTAAAAAGATATGATCAATTCCTTTAAAACCTGGAAGTGAATATGGTTTCTAGGCTTCAAAGTACAGAAGCAATTAATAGAAAAAAGTCAAATTGACTACCTAAAATCACAATTTCTACCTTGCCAAAAGCATAAAATATTAATTAATCAAAATACGACTAAGTTGGAAACAATAGTTACCACTTATATCACAGACAAAAAGCTAATCACTGCAAAATAAAAAGAGCTAAAAATGCAGAAGATATTAGCCATATACAAAAATATATAATTAATAGAAATTTGCTGAAAGAATTAAAAATGATATTAAACAGATGAAATGCTGCTCAAATTCAGTGGTAATATGAGAAATATAAATTAAAGGCACCAAAGTAACATTTATCAACTATCGAAATGGCAAAAATTCAAACATAAAAAATCCCTTAAATAGAAAAGAATTTCATAAAGTAGATGAGGCTAACTATGCGCCAATTTAGAAACTAAACAAAAGAAAGTATTCTTTGCAAATGAGCCAGTACTATAATTATATATATTTAGCAAGATAAATTCTAAAGCAAATATTTTTGACAAATATTTAAATGTCATTCTGTATTTTTAATTTCTACTTTACTGGTATGTAGGAACTGATATGTTTTGTACATTGAAGGCAAGAATAAATAAGTTAATGCTGTCAGTCAATTTTTTCAATAAGATATAAAATTAGAATATCAAAATAGGTATGCTGTATGCTAAAATTCAACTAGAAATATTAATAAAACATGATTTTTAAATACACATTTTTTGTCTGAACTTGGAAATGGCTCAGAAACTACATTCTCTTACAATTTGTACCTTGAAATTTACATTTTGTCTTCAAAAACTTATACCTAAAAATAAGTAGGTCTTGGTAAGGAAAAGAACGAGAGCTTGAGATATCTTATTGTGACAGAAAACAAGAACCTTTTGAAGGATTAACGGAGCCATGACAAACGGACCCAGGAGCCACCTTCAGCAGACCCAGAGTAGAAAAGCTGTGATACTTTGAGCATCCAAAGCACAAGGATAGTGGTTGATGAAACACTTTAAATCTATAAATATCCAAAAGTTTAAAATGATACTCCAAAAATAAAAAGTCAATAAAAGTGGAAAACACACAGACATAAAAATTCAACACAAAATCTTTCTCATCACCTAAAATGGTTTATGACCTAAGTCTTACTTTAAAAATCTACACAGCCATAGAAATGAAGGGAATTCTGTTACATGCTACAACACGATTGAATCTTGAGGACACTGTGCTAAGTGAAACAAGCCAGTCACAGAAGGACCAGTACTGATGATCCACATACATGAGGTCTGTAAAGTACTCAAACCCTTAGACACAGAAGGTGGAACAATAGGTATAAGGCAATATGTGGCAGGGATTTGGGGGTGGGGGGTGTTGCTCTTCAATGGGCACAGAGTTTAATCATGCAAATGGAAGGAATCACAGAGATCTGCTGTGCGTGCGATGTTGTGCTTATTGTTAACACTGTTATACTCTACACTTCGAATTTTGTTACGAGAGTAGATCTAATATTTTGTGTTCTTACCACAATAAATAAAAGAGCTAAATGGAAAAAACATTTGTCTATGTTGTTTTCTTGTTTAGTTCACTCTTCACTGGCAATCCAGAACTGGAGACTTACTGCCTTTGTAAAAAGGCAATTTGCTAAATTGTTGAGATGTGGTGGTGCTGGCACTAACATGAACTGTTTTCCAAGAGATATTTAAGAGTCGATCCATATTATTACATTAAAATTTGGGCTCCTTCAACAAGTGCCTGTTTATTTCCATGTAAATACTGATCATCGTATTTACCTGCAGAGAAGATGAAGTCCTCCTCAAAAACTAAGTGTAATTTTTTTCTAGTGACTTAACATAACATCAAGGGAAGAAAAATAAAAATGAAATTAAAATATTCAAATTATGCATATATTTGGGGCACTGTGCTGCAATCTTTCTGCTCATCATACATTTTAGTTCTTAAATGTCTTATTTTGTGGGGTGCTTATCATTGAAAACACAATGTGAACTCTTCCATATGTTTTATGGAAGCTTTAAATAAGACTATTGAAAAGGATTGCCTACCTTGTACCTCTTAACTCTACAGAAAATAAGCATCTTCAGTATAAAGTTCCCCAAGGAAAGGGAACTGGTATGTCTAAAATTATGCCTGGCAAAGAATAGACATGCACTATATGCTTTTAAATATTAAGTACTACACTAGAATGGAATGGTGGAGGAGAGAATCGGAAAAGAGTAAGACATATAAATATACATTCAAGCAAATTCTGATCAACATGTAAATCCCACATTTGCTATGAAGCTTGAGAAGTCTGTTTACCATGGATGATCCAGAATTCATTGGAGAATTTGATATCAGACATCTACCTTCTAAGATTTCCTAATTTAGGTAGACTTGCTTTATTTAGAAGACCCTGAACAGAATAATTCCAGAATAACTATTGACCCAAGCATGTGCTTAAATAAGCTCTGTCATTAAACTTGTATTAATAAAAGAATCAACATTTAACAGTTCTTTCCTAAATGTCTTAAAAATAAAATACCATATTTTTTGGACCATAAGACACACCTAGGTTTTAGAGGAGGAAAATAGGAAAAATAATTTTGAAGCAAAAAAATGTGATAAAATATTTAATAACATAAATAACATAATATTTCATCAATGTAAATGTAAAGCTACATTTGGACTAAGAGACACACCATTTTTCTCCCAAATTTGGGGGGAAAGTGCATCTTATAGTCCAAAAATTACAGTAAATGCATCTTCAATTCAAATGCCAAGTACAATGAATAATTTAATACTCAGTCAACAATAATAAAATCATAAATAATATGTATGTGTGCTTGCTTATACACTCACATGCACAAATATGAGCATAATAATTATGTAGTATCAAAGCTATATGTCAGTAATAATAGATAGTAGGTAGTGATTTAATTTTCAAATACTGTATCTCTATATTTTCCATTTACTTTTCCAAATTCATTATGCAATGTATAAGGTTAATCTACATCGAAAATGTATAACAGTAATATTATCTGTATGAAATGTGATTCTTAATTTATAATCCTAGACAAATTAGAATGATTATGACTTATGCTGACATATATCAGTAAGAATCACAGCTAGGATCAGGAATAACTTGCTATGTTATAAAATTCTATAGAAGTCACTATACTAGATTATATATTTTAGCTGTGCTTTGGCAAATGCATTTGAAACTCATCAAATACATTTCTGCTTACTTCTTACAACTTAACTCAAGTAGCCCCCAAGGGGATAGTTTATCTGACTCCATTCTCTGGCATTTGCCACCATGCTTCTCTCATACTTTACATCATTTTATATATCACTCTCTCGAATCTCTGGTATTTAGCATAGTGCACAGCCTTTGGGGGGAAAGTCATTGAGAAGGTGTAACCAATGGTCTGACCAGTAAGCTGGACCAGGGCAAATGGAAGCTCTCCCTGTCCTTTCCATGTTCACTCTGCTTGCCTTTCTTGTGCTAGAAGCTGCCCCAGGACCACAGCCTTGAGACAGAAATGGGCTGGCGAGACTGTTTGCACTGGATCCATGACTGAACCTTGCCAAGGCCTCCTGTGTAGTCACTGACCCCAGTTAAGTTTGCTACAGAAAATCTCTAGGATTTAGTGGGTGGGTGCACAACTCTTCTTCTTGCGATGTCCCAAGAGGAGCCTCAAAAATAATTTCCCTGCTTGGTAAACCTGCCACACACCAATCTGAAGAGGTCCACCTTTTCCTAGCTAGGTCTTTCCTGGTCCCTCCCCTGGCAGAGGCCAGTTTCAGATTACAAGTGGAAAGTTCACAATGAGGTTGTGGTCCAACAGGCATATGGTCATTTCTTAATATTTTTTTTTAGTGAATTTAATAATATCTCCAGTGTGCTAATATTGAAATATCTTATATGAATATCTGGCAAAAGACTGAGACTCGACCTCCTAGTTAAGTCTCCACTACAGTCACATTTGGGGAGGAAGACTGTGTAAATTGTTGTGCTGTGTTTAAAGGAAAGTAGTTGAAGCCCAAGCCTATAGTAATTCAAGGGATTTCAGGCATTAACTGAAAGGACATGTACTTTACACTTAGTCTTCTGATAGCCACAGGGTGGCAAGGCAAAAATTCTACCTTTTAGTCATGAACAGGACACCCTTAGCTCTGTTGACACTGAAAGTTAGAACAGCAGCAGCCTTATAAAAACTCTATCCAAAACATAAACAAATGAACCAAAAAGCTTCGCACTTCATGGAATGACTAGATGACATTATTTAGGTTTCCACGACCCACTGCTTAAATACTTCCATGCAAAATGTCAGAGGACTGCCCCCGCCCTAGCCAATAGCCACAATTCCCCAGAGCCCAGCTAAAGTCTTCCTTCACCTTCCAGGGTGACAGCAGTGTCAAGGAAGCTGCTGCGGAGAAAATCAGTCACCTTTATCTTTAGTTTTTAAAGTTGATCAGAATCTTTACAAGAGACATAAGAGCCAAGAAATAGTTAATACATACATCACTCCTCTAGCACTGCAAGATTTTATTGCCCTCCCCACACTTCCATCATTTCAGTGTGTCAT
>PVKM010045099.1:0-12045 GCA_004027735.1 Carollia perspicillata
GATTTGTTGGGATCTAAATACCCCTGGTTTGAGTTGGGTCTCCAGATAAGCTGGGAATCAGTGTATTTGGGACTCAGCAGTAGGCTACATTAAAAAAAGGGCACTGAATGTTTGGAACAGGAGTGTAATAATTCACGTTTAATACCTGGAGAAAACGGAGATGTTAAGGGATCTTTGCATATAGTCTTCAAAAATGAATTTAATAAAAAATGTTTTTCAATTGATTGTGTAGTTTATTTGAAAGGATATGCAAGGTGGAGCAAAAGTAGGTTTACAGTTGTATGTGAAATTACACAATGCTTAATAATAATATAAGAATAAACTCTGTTTCACATACCCATTACCATAAGCCTACACTTGCCCTGCCCTTTATATGCATGTGTATAGACACACACACGCTTACACATACATACAGTTGACCCCTGAACAATATGGGTTTGAACTATGCAGGTTCATTTATACGTGGACTTTTTTCCGTAAGGACACAGGCGACCCTCCGTATCTCTGGGTTTCGCATCCACAGATTGAACCTGCCACGGACAGGAAACAGTACTTTCCATGTGAGGAAGGGAATCCCTGGCTGCAGAAGACCAACTGTACGCCCTGTTCTCTGTCATTTTATGTGAGGGACTTGAGCATCCGTGGACTTGGGCATCTGCAGGGGTCCTGGAACCAGTCCCCTGTGGGCACTGAGGGGCGACTGCAAGTTAAGTTTTGGGGGAGTCAAAGTTACACACGGATTTTTGGCTGTGTGGGTGTTGGCACCCCTCACCCCCTGCCTTGTCCAAAGGTCAAATGTATACATCTGGTATTATATCTTTTATAGTTTGGAAAAGGAATGAAGCAGAGACTTGTACTAGTGGAGATTAAGGCATAAAGTTATGATAATAAAAAGAGAATGATATGGGTATAAAGTATACAAGCAATCTAACAAAATAGTATACCTCAAACAGTTTCAACATGCAGTATAACAATTGTATGACCAGTCATTGTGAGAAGGTACAGATTATCTGGTAAAGGAGGTTGGGAAATTGGATACTTAAAAAAATATTTATGTAGCTCCTTGCCTCAGTTCATACACTAAAATATCATCCATGTGGATTGGCATTTCATATGCATATATATAACCCTAAACTAAAAATAATTTAGAGAATATTTTATCTTAAAAGAGGATATCTTTTTAAGCCTGAAAGCAAGATACTTATTAGTGATTGGTCAACTCGAATACATAAAATTATTCCTTTTACTGAAGAATTACAAATGACTAATAATGATCTCTAAGATCAAAAAACACACATCAAAACGTGCATTCATTGTTCTGCCATCATATTAGGAAAGATTTAGAAACTGCAAATACTCAGTGCTCACAAGGATCTGTTTAGATACCCCTTCTAGAAAGAAATGTAATTTAAAAAATCGTTAAATAAAATACTTAAAAATATTTTGGATTTTATATATACTGGGGAAGTTACTACTTAAAAATAGGGTAAATTATTTAAAAATGAAAATAATCCCTAATTTTAGTTTTGTAAGCTTGGTTGTAATCTTAGCTTTATTTTTGTTTTGTTTTTTTAAACAACCGTTTGGCCTTTGGTTTGTCCAAAGAGAGATATCTATAATTTACTATTGTTAGTCATATATTTCTCCATATAAAATATGGCAAAGAGATAACCCATTGTGCAAAACATGTCTGATGAAGGAGTTGTGATCTTTAATGTCCTAGAAGACCACAGTGAGACATCCTGTATAAAAGACAAATCGTATTAGACTCTAGTTTCTGAAATGCTCAGATTATAATTTACTGTGTAACACTGAACACACCATTTACCTGTTTGGGTCTTAATGTCCTCCTCTGTAAAACGAGAGTTAGGTTAGATCGCGGTTTACCCACTGGGAGGCCCTTACGCAGCTGTGCCCAGATTCTGATGCCCCCGGACAGAGCCCGGGGTGGAGGCCACATCACCTGTAGCCAAGACCTGCCATTTGTTCCCTGCAGTGAGCTGCAACAGTACTGCCAACGACCACACCTAATGCATGAAACCTGCATGCAGTGAGTTGTTTTAAGCTCAGGAGGTGAAAGCTAGTGGAAAAGGAGATAATTTCAAAAACATAATGAACCATTCACCCTTCCCACTCTGTACTCAATGGCCATGTTAAAAAATCAGAGGGAGAAAATACATCAAACTGTTACCAGTAGTTACCTCTGGTGGTGGACTTGAGGGCGATTTTAATTTTCTTATTTAGAAAATTCTGTATCTTCAAGTGAACTGTGTTAAGAATGGGTTAAATTTAAATGATGCTTAGTTACTGAAAACAAATCCTCACTCGTAGCCTTCCTTGCACTCCAAGACTGCATGGGTACAGTGGCTGCTGTACTGTCCGTGTTAAAGACTGCAACAAAGATAAAAATCGCCGAGCCCGGCCCGGTCCTCGTTGTGCAAATCTCCTCAGTCATTTCACCCCAGGGTTTCTCGCCCAGGGCTTATCGTTCAGGGCTGGTTTAAAGTGTGAGGACTAACTTTCGAGCTTGTCTTAGGGTCTGTTAGAAGTCTTCTCCTTTACTTAGGGTAGCTTATCTCTTTTTCCTTATAATCCTCTCAGAATTCTTTCTTCGATCTTTTTTCCCCTTCTCTATAATTATCGGAAGGGCTGAATAATTCTTTTTGTTTGTGTTCTTGATCCCTGGGGTGTATGTATATAGTTAGAGGTATGTCCCTCGTGCCCTCTTCGCTAAGTGATGGAGATTCTGTTTTTAACTTGTTCCATCCAGTTCCTTAGTCATTACTGTTTTCCCTCTGCCAGCCCCCTCCTGCTTATTTACATCTTTCTGGTAATGAATTGCCCAGAACTTTCCACCCTATTACCGTAAACCAGATTTGGGGTGGAGGTATGGAAATGTGGGCTTTTTTTTCCTGCCCTTTTTTGGTATTGCTTTTCTTTGCAGATAAAACACTATACATATTAAAGGTGTTTACACCCTGTTTTCTCTGGCTTCTTAAACAGGTACTTTGCATTGGGTCCAAATATTTTAATTATCTGAAAAGTATGATTGTTTTGTCCAAATGATGGAGGTGGTGTGGTGGGCACGGGGGGAACGAGAAGGAGTGCCTGGATAAGTCTTCAGCAAAATGTTGGAATGATTAATAGCAAGGCTACCATACCATGCAGTAATTACAAATAAAAGTTAGAATATAGTGGCCCTGGCTGGTGTGGCTCAGTGGATTGAGTGCCGGCCTGCAAAGCAAAGGGTTGCCGGTTCAATTCCCAGTCAGTGCACATGCCTGGGTTGTTGGCCAGGTCCCCAGTAGGGGGAGCGTGAGAGGCAACTGCACTTTGATGTTTCTCTCTCTCTCTTTCTGCCTTCCTTTCTGTCTAAAAATAAATAAAAATTTAAAAAGTTAGAATATACTATAATGTTTGTATTAAAACTGTGGTAATGTTGATTACTTTCTCCTATATAACACTTCAGTATCTTATAGTGCGCCTTGACTTTCTGAGCATGGATAATAAACTAAGATATTAAGTTACAGAAATTTCCAATTAGGAGGATGCTCGTAAACAACATTGTGATTACATACTTAATTTTTACAGTAACAGTGATTTCTTACAATGATGCCGTTGCTGTTTGAGTCATAATTATAAGGCACCATGCTCTGCATTGCAGATGATAGAGTCTGCCTTGTAGTTCGCCAAAAGGTCAGAGCTGATGTGGACCTTGAGGTCGTCCCATCCAGGGTTTCCCAGCCATTGACACATCATGACATGCATCAGGTTTGCACTTCTCACTACCAGGAAACACATGGTTGCTTTTGGCCAGAGGGGATGGATCAGGGACCTCTGGCTGCCCTGAGGGCCAAGGGCCATCGGAACTTCTCACAGCTGCACCAGGGCATCCCGTCAGGAAACTGTGACCTAATCTGACCCTCCTATTTTACGTCTGAGACACATTCTGTTTGCCATTGAGATCCAGACAGGTAAAAGAGCTCTTCACAGTTACACAATGAACATGATGTTACAGTAGATAGAATCTGAGCCAAAATTTCAGACACTGGAGTCTCACGTGACTTCTCTTTCACAGGGAATGCCTCATCATGGTCTTCACAAGGACATTAAGGGCCGTGAAAACCTTTTATAGGGCGTGTTTTCTCAAAAGGTCTGTCTCTTTGCCATATTTTGTATAGAGAAGTATATGATTAAGAGTAGTAAATTATAGATACATTTCTTTGGGATAGCTCAAAGAATAAAAGACTCTTTAAAAAAATTAAGGTTATGAAACTAAAAATAGTCCAGTACATGTAAAAATAACCAAACCAGTTTAAAGTATTTTATATACACAATTAGGAAGGTATTCAATGTATAAGACCTTTAAGTTTGTGTATTGCCTTGCTTTTAAAATTCAAGATATAAAAAATGAGAAAGGAGATTGAAATTTTAAATGTCATAGTGAGTCAACACCGCCTTCATTTACTGGCTGTCAACTAGTTAAGCCCCTCAGGAATGCTAGGAAACTGTGGTTATCTGACATAGTTTTTTTTTAATTATTTATTTTTAGAGAGAGGGGAGGGGAGGGAGAAGAGTGCGAGAGCAACATCGATGTGCAAAGATACATCCATCTTTTGCCTCTTGCACCCAGGCATGTGCTCTGACCAGGAATTGAACCAGTGACCTTTCAGTTTGCAGGCCGGCACTCAATCCACTGAGCCACACCAGCCGGGGCTGACATAGTTTTATGATTCCGTTGTAGTAACCTCTAAGTTCTTCCTTAGCTCCCCATGATATGATTCACTGACTCTAATGTCGTAATGGCTTGGATCAGCCTTAGAGATATTCACGTGCGTGTCAGCTAAAATGCCTGCTGGAACATGGCGACTCACCTTTAGTTCCTTGACTGAGCTACAAACTCTACTTGTCAATTCTGGACAATTTATAGTGTGCTAGGATTGTGACAGATTGAGTTGTTTCACAGTTGCCTCGAGATGTATAGTTCTAGCATCACCAACAGCTCTGTGACCTTGAAGTTCCTTAATCTCTCTCTGTGCCTCCATTCCCTTGTCTCTACCGTGGGGAATAGCAGTACCTGCCTGCTAGGCTTGTTGCACGGATTAATTAAAGTAATAAATGCAAAGTCTTAAGAATAACATCTGGCACATATAAACCCACAGTAAATGTTAGCTATTACTATCATTTGCCACTATAGGTTGTCATTGAATAGGGGCCAGTAGGGGCCCTCAGGTATAGCTGAGAGCTACCTACTCTCCCAAGCTCAGACTTATATCTTTTATAAAAACAGTAGTCACCCAGTTGAGTTCTGGGGGCATCAGGGAGTATGATGATTGACAGATGACCCCAAGTCTCTGCCTCTTGAGGACACTTTTGTTGGCTTTCTTCTTTGGGGAGCATAAAAAGAAAGCCTACCTCCTCGGATGTGTGTAAAATATTTTTTCTCCTATAGTTAACATTAACTTCTGGCTATTCTTTTGTAGAAACGTTGTAGAATAAAGGGGAAAAAATAATCCCAGCTTCTGGCCTTCCTAGCCAGAAGCACAAGATAGTGTGGTGCTTTTTCGGTCCTGTGCTCCCCCAAGGAGTATGGGGGAAGCACCAGAGCTCGTAATGCAGACCAGCTGGCTTTGGCTTCTAGCCCACACTTACGACTGAGTATATCCCGGTGGGATGTCTGACGTGACACGGAGGGTGCTTTAGTTATTTTATGATGATAGAAAGGTTGACTAGTTGACCAGCTTGGACTGGCTGCAGAAGATTCTGGTCAAAATTCGTCAGTGAGGGACCTAAGGTCAGATAAACTTTTCCAACAATGCATGGACAGATTTCCAGTACACGGACCAATAGCAGACTCTCCACACATCACAGAGGGAGAGCACACGGGAGTCACGGGAGAGCCTTTGCCTTCACTCATAGTCTTCCAGCTGAGAACCACCTCCTACTGGTGTCCTAAGCCACGAGGGGTGTGGTGACAAAGACTAGCAAGGTGCCTGGAACATAGACTGTGCACCGTAACTGTGCCCTCTGTTTCCTGAGCCCATCACTGCTGAAGTAGTTTTTTAAGCGCATCTTCGGGCAGTCTTGTGTGGTGGCCCATGGAGGCTATGTTGTGCCAGTGGCTTTTGGGGGGGTGATTTTCGATGAATGGCTCTGAATCTTGTTGTCCTCTGCCCTCGTCCCCTACAGACTTTTCAGCATCATTCCAAGTTATCGAAGCTCCTTTAGTTTTCTCACCCATCACAGTCTGTAGCCTCACTGTGTTCCTTGTCATCACTGATAGATTAGTACCCTCTCCATAGGGCTGCCAGATGATGTACAGGATGCCCATTTAAAATGCAATTTGAGATAAACACTGTTTTTTGTAGCATAGGTGTGTCCCATACACTATTTGGGACGAACTTATACAGGTGACCCTTGAATAGTACTGGGATCAAGGGAGCTGACCTGCCTTCCCTGTCTCCCTGCAAAATCTGCTGCATATAACTTTTGACTCCCCCAAAACTTAGCTAAAAACCAAGAGTTGACCAGAAGCCTTACCCACAGCATACACAGTCAATTAACACGTATTTTGAATGTTATATGTATCAAACACTGTATTCTTAAAGTTACTAGAGAAAAGAATGTTATTAAAATCATAAGGAAGAGAAAATCCATTTACAGCATTTATTGAAAAACAAATCCATATATTAGTGGACCTGTGCAGTTCAACCCTGTGTTGTGCAAGGGTCCACTGTGTTAAAAAGTATTCATTCCTTGAAGTTCAAATTTAACTGAGCACCCCTTACTTTTATATCTGGCCACCCTGTGACTCTTACACTGTTACAGCATTTACTTCAACTGGCAGGATATCCTGGCCTTAGGAATGCTGAGGGGAACGAGAGAGGCTTCCCAGGGACTTCTGAGTCCGTTCTGACTGCCTTAAAAAGACCAGGCCTGCAGGCTGGAAGCAGAGCCTGGCAGTTGGTAGGGGATTCTGTGAGGTCAGGGCAGGAGGCACCGATCCCTTTGATTTGGGAGGCCGACACAGTATGAAAGCACAGCCATTCACCAAGGAAGTGCATACTAGACAGTTTTATGAAACATAGAAATGGCTTTTTCATGCAGCTCAAATGCACGACGTTGAAGAGAAAACGCAAATAGGAATGGTTTGTGTTTGCCAACCAGGAACAGTTATGGAAATGTCCACGGGAAGTACTGAGATAATCAGGTGATGTGGACGTGCGCCTCCAAGAATTTAATTTATGGGTGAAAAATTTGAAAATAGAATGGCTTATCCCAGCGTCTGTTTTTCTTCCTTTTGTTTCTTCTCTTATCCCCCTCCTAAGAGATAGAGCAGGTCTGCCATGGCCGTGGACAGGGATACTCAAGTGAGGGTGCACTGTGGCCTGGGAGCGCCCGAGCAGAGGTTGCTGCTGAGGCTCGGGCTGTTCCTTGAGCACCTGCTGGATGTGGGTCATTACTATGTTTAATGGGTGCCTCGTGTCTGCCTGCCAGGGCCTTGGGCACTGGCGACACGGCAGCGAGTGGCACAGGCACCGCCCCAGCCTGCTGGAGCTTGTGCTGTATCCTGTGGGTGTTTTGAGAAATAGGGAGATGTGCCCGCTGGGGACGGAAGCCTGGCCTCCAGCCTCTTACTCAGGACTGACTCCCGTGTGCTCTCCCTCTGTGAGGTTCACAGAGTCTGCTGTTGGCCAGCGTGCTGGAAATCTGGCTGTGCCTCGTTGGAAAAGTTTATCTGACCTTAGGTCCCTTGCTGATCAATTCTTACCAGAATCTTCTGTTGCCAGTCCAAGCCGACAGTGGCAGGCTTTAACACAACAGCTAGTCAACTAGTCAGTCTCTCTATGGTTGTAACAAAGGCACCCTCCATGTCGTGTCGGACAGAATGCCTCCTAATCTTGGGGCACTATCAGTACCTTGTGGGGGGCACTGTGATGAGAAATGGTAGAATTGATAAATTATTATGACATCTTGATAAATTTTAAGGGGCTAAAAACAATGTCCTGTGACAGTGGGCTTTTTGCTCATTATCAGAAGAATGTGTAAATGGTACAGAGTGAGAGAGGAGGTTAGTGGCTCTGGCAGTTGTGTGTGTGTGTGTTTTAAGATATTAGAAAAATAAGCCTTATTTTAAGCTCCTTGGAATTTGAACTCTTTACTATATTCTAGAAGCTTCTTGGGCTTGTTGAGATCCCCATCCTGAAGTTACAGGACCTCACAGTGCCCAAGTATCTCAGAGCTGTCACAAAGTCCTCAGAAAATTCCGAAAACAGTTACTTAATCAGTGCCATACGGTGGAGTCCTCTTTAGGGCTGGCGGGGTTCTCTGGTGGGGAAAGTTGCAGGTCAGTCAGGAACGAGGTGTTGTCATGTCAAAAGATTGCGGTAGAACATAGAAATCCGTGGCCTTAGGCATTCAGGGAAGTTAAAAGAAATTAGTAAATTTTCTTCTGGAAGATTTTTGCTTTGAGATATTCTGATTATGTTGCATTGGCTTCAAATGCTATTTTAATGAGCCCAGGTTTTTGTAGTGGAACTATAACTACAGCCATGAATTTTATGGATAACTTAGGAAAGGAAAAAAAAATTATTTTCCCATTGCTTAAGGGCTAACACACCTAAAAGTATCTGTAAGCTTTGTCTTTAAAATCTTTTTATTTACGAGTGACTCCTGATGTTGGGCCTAATTGGTTCCTGAACATTTAATCTTGAAGCATGGCTGTAACACCAACTCGTATTTCCTGTGGGCCACGTTAAATGTACAGCTTGCGTTATTATATATTAGGCTTCCATTCCTGGAAGTCAGCTTTGTAATATTAAAAATAACATAGTGGATATAAAAATACATTAAAAATACAAATGCACTTTTTAAACAAATATTTATTAAACATTTCAAACCAAAGATACTAAAAACAGTAAAAGAGCTTTGCTGTAAATGTTCCTTTGGGGGAGTTTTTTTTCTGCTTAAGATGAATTGACTGAAGCTTGTCAGAGTCCAATGTTAAATCTTCATAAAGCAAATAAGGGTATCTTTTTGAGATTTATTTTATTTATTTTTAGAGAGAGGGGTAGAGAGGGGAGGAAGATAGGGAGAAAACCATGGATGTGAGAGAGCAACATCGATCATCTCTTGGATGCCCTGTGACTGGGACTGAACCCACAACCCAGGCCTGTGCCCTGGCCTGACTGGGAATCGAACTGGCAACCTTCCACTTTGCAGGACAATGCCCAACCAACTGAGACATACAGGTCAAGGCCAAATATAGGTATTTTTATTCCATTGCTTCCAGGACCTTTAAATTGTGTTATATGATAGGGTTGTCTACCTCAAATTCTGTTGTGTTGGAAGAGTATTGAAATGCCACTAAATCTCTTAATTGCTAAAAGTTGAAGGAGGGGCAGTTGCCATGGCCACTCATGCTCAGCTGTTTCAGAAGGATCTTCTTAGCTGAACTGTGAATGAGATATTAAGAATTCGATCAAGCCTTCACCCTGTGTAGAGCAATGGCTTAAAGAAATTCATTTGTCCAGAGCGCAGTTAGAACAGACGGCCAGCTGGGTCTGCACCGTCCCCAGCTGAGTCAGCCTTGCCAGTCCGCTGACCACGGCATTGACTTTGTACATCTGGGCGCCATCAGTTGGGTTATCCCTGTGAGATGAGAGGCTGTTACAAGTTGAGCTGTCTTTGGGGTTTGAAGCCCAAACAGCATTAGGATGCTCTTTAATCTGTGTGTGTTTATGCCTCAAGAAAATAAGCAAAATAAAAGTTTTGGATAAAAGACCAAATTTAGGCTGTAATCATTTGCTGGTTTTCCTTTTAAAGAAAGGGACAAAGCAGGGCCTGGTTTTATCTCATAATAGCAGCACTGACCATAGAATTTTTTGGGTCTGTGCCTACATGAGCCATCAGAGTTCCTACAGTGACATTAAAGGAAGATCCTTTATCTCCCATGTTTTCAAAGATGAAACACATCTAAGTGAAAGAGACGATATGAAAGTATTTTCTTCAAACACTCTTGGGTAGTTACTTTTTCTTTGACTAGATTTTGTGCTTTGCAGGGTTACATAGCTGGTAAAGTATTTAAGTATTTCTGTATTCATGATATGTCGACTCTCACTTTCTGGTTGAATTTGTATTTTTTTAAAAAAAATTACTGAGGTATGTTAAGTGGGAAAAAGCAACAGGGATCTTGCATTATTGCTCATAGTCCAGCAAATACCAATCTCTAAATCAGTGTACATTAAGTATAGTAGATATTTGTGAAGCACTACCCCACAGGGACCACGGGAAATGTGAAGGGTGATTCCTGATCCTCTTTAAGTTTCCCGGTCCAATTTTCTGACCACTTATTAGTGATTAAAAACCAATATGACCTGAGTTCAGTTGGAGTTTCGTGGCAACGTATTCTGCTCTACTCACACTTTTTCACTCATTCGGTTTTCTTGGCTTAGTGAACATTTCTGGGGTTCTTGGTTGGGTGGGTCCCTCCTCTGCCCAGGTTTTCCAGTTTTCTCAGGTGTCATTTCTGGATGAAGGTATAATTTAACCCTTTCCGACCCTCAGGACACCATCTGGTAGAAATTAACTGAAGCAGTTCTGACCCGCTTAAATTGGTTGCGAATTGTGGCCTTATTGACAGGAAACTTTGACAGAAGAAAGGCTTTTAAAACAAGTCATTATATTTAGCTTTTTTTAAGATGATTAGATCAAGCCAGCGAGAAGCTCCAAGGAGTAGGAAAAATAGTGTAGTGTTCTTTATGAAAATCACTTGTGACTATGCATTTGGTCATCTGTGCAGAATCCCAAGGTGGAGGGAGGAAGGGAAGGGGAAGTCACTGCAGGCACAGTGGCAGTGCCTTGAAGACAGTAGGAACCTACACAGTAGCTCCCACGGGGCCCTGCAGGGCTCATCTGCCCTTCTTGGGAGGTCACCCTTGTGGAGGCAGAGGCCCCTCCCCCAGTGCTGCTTTTTTTAGACTTCTGTGGTTTATGGAAGTCAGGATTTGAAAATATTTAACAATGTTTATTCTTTCTGTAGTGGATGAAGAGGTTCTCCTCTTGGCCTTCATGAAAATGGGTTTTAGCTGTGCACTGCAATGGAATTGTGAAAATATCAGCTGATAAAAGCCAGGTTTACCAGGAAAATCGCAGTTCACACAGACCGAGTGAGCTACTGAATCATGCCTTATCCTTAAGTGGTAGGAAATAGGAGAGCCTCAGGAAAGCATTTTTTCACCTGATTTGTAGTTATTTAAATTGCCAGTTCCTTTATGGTTTGTAAGAAATTTTAAATATTATAGTCCAAGAAAGAGATTTGACATTCTCTCAAATTTGCAAAGACTGGGTTCTTGTCCCTAAGGAATAGCTACTGCATTGATTCAAAAGGTATATAATTTGGAAAAACAATTAAGTAATCGGTACATGGAATGGAATATTATTAAGCCTCGGAAAGGAAGGGAATTCTGACATATTATGACATGGATGAACCTTGAGGACATTAAATGAAATAAGCCAGTCTAAAAAAGACAGGTATTGTATGATTCCACTTATACGAGGTACTCAGAGTCATCAGTTGGGAGACCGAAAGTGAAAGGGGGTTGTCAGAGGCTGGGGGAAGAGGGCTTATAAATGTATACAAATGTTCAGTTTTACAAGAGGATAAGCGTTCTGGAGACCGATGGCGGAGATGCTTATGTTGCCGGTGAAATCGAGCTCTTCCACAGTATCACAAGGAAAGCATTCCAAGGCCCACACATGGGAGACTGTGGTGTGACGAGATGGCTTGTTCAGGTGGAAATCTGCCCCTGGGCTTCCAATGTCCCATCTCCCTCCATCCGGCCGTGGAAAAAGTCTACCTGTGTCTTCAGCAAGGCCGAAACAAAATTTAAGATCCAGAGTTTCGGCTTCATGTTAAACCTTAGCCCTTTTGGAGTCCCCCAGTCTGCCATGGGCACTGGTAGCTGCTGGTCCCCAGGGTTGCATGCTCCTGGGCAAGAGAGCATGTGTGAATGAACGGGGCAAATGTGTAGGCAAGAGAGAACA
>PVKM010045100.1:0-12173 GCA_004027735.1 Carollia perspicillata
TGGAAGAAGCAACAGGAAAGCCAAGGGTGAGCTGCTTTAGCCCAGTAGGAAGTCAGAGAAAAGGGGGAGTTAGGGACAGGTTCAGGGGATCAACCTTGGTCCAGCTGCCTGTTGCACATTGCCTTAGAGTTTAGGGGCCATGCACCTGTGAAGAAAGCAGTAGGGGAAGGAGAAGGGAATGGTGGGGGCTGCACCCCAGAGGGAGAGCGTGCTGGGTCCTTTGTCTTGAGGTTATTTTCTCTTTCTTACAGGTGGGAACCTTAGGTGAGGTCTCAGCAGAGGTTTTCAGTAGTTTATTCATCAGATCTATGGGATTGTCCTTTCAGGGTTGTGGTCCCCACTGATTGGTCATTGTCAGGGCAGAGGTCTTTAGTCATTGCAGTCGGTTCTGGTGCCACTTACCTGGTTTTGCTGCTTTTCTGGGCCTGGAGCTGAAATATTGGGTTGGCCAAAAAGTTTGTTTAGTTTTTTCTGTATGCTGGCTCTAGTAGTGCTTAGTTGTCTTTAACTTAATTTGAAACAATTTTGTTAGATTGCATTGTGACAGCTGTCATAACAGTGCATTTTAAAAAAACCTTGTCAAAATTGGTGAATTTTTGTGCAGCCATTTTAATATTGAAGATGGAACAAAATACATGACACTTTTAGCATATTATGCTTTATTATTTCAAGAAAGGTAAACACATGACCAAAATGCAAAAAAAGGATTTGTGCATCATATGGAGATCCTGTATCAGATATGATACATCCTGTATCAATGTATCAAAAATGAAGTTTCTTGGTAGTATTGACGTTTTGGCCAAAACATTTTTTGCTATGGGGCTGTCTTATGCATTGGAAGATGTTTAGCAGCACCCCTGGCCTCTACCCACTAGAAGCCAATAGTGAGAGAGAGCTGACATACTCAAAATATCCAAACCAATAAAGTTACTGGTGAAAATGAAGAACATGTCTTTTATTTTATGGAGAAAACTAAGTGGACATTTTGGCCAACCTGGTACACCTGAGGCCTAGATATTATCTCCAGGGAGGAAAGGCCAGGGAAGGATCGGTTACCCTGGGGGTGAGGTCCTTATTTTCCCAGTTTTGCTCCCACCAGGCACTTCAGCCCTGGTCACCATCTGCACCTGGCTGTAAATTGCTTGGCCAGCTGGTTTAGCTGCCTCAGTTTTTCTATTCCAATTTTCCAAGGATCTTATTACTATCCTGTCTCAATTTCACCAATATTTAGAAAGCACTGACTCTTGGGGAGACTGGAACCAGAATTACTCACATTGAGCCTACGTGATCCCATTGCAGTGGGCGCTGTGGGACCTCGTTTAAAAAAGGGGTTTAACCCAGGATTTCTAGTCTCAAAGCTCAGCCAGGATCGAGGGAGAGGGAGGGGTTGTAATTAACCGGGGAGTTGAATTCTAAAGCAGAAGAAGCCCCTGCAAAATTGTGAGGGTTGTCCTTGTTTTCTGTATTCTCCATCCCAAGCCCCCTTTCCTCTTCTGTGAAATCCATTCCACCTGAATACCTGGTTTATGTTTCTTGCCGAAGGCCTTGTTTCCTTGGACATTTTTGTCTATGTCTCTCACTACCTGATAGTTACTCTTCTAAGGGCCATTTTCATTTTAATAGTCAAGGGTAAAAAGGGAGTCTTCTTGAGTAGAGAAATTTCAGACACCACAAGGAAGAGGTTGGAGAAATTACTCTGGGGTTAGTGAGGTATGTGTGTATGATTGGGGTGTGTGATGTCTCCTCCCTTTCGTGAAAAGAACAAACCCAGAAAGTGGGTGTTCTCCCACTCAGTAGTGTTAAGGCTGGCCTCGGTCAGGAAGCATGGGTTTGGAAATGGGAAGATTCAGGCTTAAAAGAAAGAAGGAATTAAGATGTCTGGGAATATGAAGAGGAGGATGAGTGAAGAAGCTGCGTTGTGCCAGAGTGCTCACCACCTGCAGGCGTTATCCCAGTTCCGGAGAACCAGACAGGTGCCTTGTCAGACAGGCTGTTTGGGGTGATGGGATTGGTGGTCACCTGAGCTGACGGGGAAGGGGGAGTCTCCAACAGCAGCAAATTCTTTGGCTGGTTGTTTAATCTGATTGAAGACTGCTGTTATATGGTCCTCTCCTCCCCTGTATTAGAACAATCTGTGCCATTGTGTTTGGATCAGTAAATAAAGAATTGAAAAAGTATATGCAATAAACTCTTCATAAATAGCTCTGATAGAATCTGTGTGTTAAACAGATATTGAACTTTGTGGCAAGAACTACTTCAAGCCTTTCAACAGCCAGATGAATTCTAATATCCACATCATGCCTTTCAGCATGGTTTCTGGAGGTTTCTCCCAGTTAGTTTTAGCATCACATGAAGGATTTCGCCTGTAAATGACTTGAAGTGACATAGCTTGGTAATGTGGAAGGCAAAAGTATACGATTTATGGCTAATATCAGAGTAGCTTAAAAAAGAAGTAATTTGTTCATTTGTTTAGCAACCATTTTGATTGTCCCCTATGGGTCAGGTGCTATTATACATAAGCTGATTTAATGAGAGGTGACTAAAAAATACCTCTGGCCTCCAGAAGCCTGGAAGACGGAGAGGTAAATGAGGACTCAGGACCTGGTGTCAGCAGTACCATGAGTGACGTGAGTGTGCACTGTGGAAGTGGTACCACGAGGGGTTATTTTTAATAGTCCAGGTGGGCCCTGACATTTTCATGACAGTGGAGAGATTTGATTTAGGGGAAGGGCGCTTGAGGTAGTGATTCGGGTAAAGTCTTTCTGGTGTAGCAGCTCACACAGGGTGCATGTCAGGGGTGTAGTTCTGGAGAAGACTAAGAGTTGAGGTTGGAGAGAAGCAGGGAGCGAAGGCGTGAATGTGCACTGCCCCGTGAGAGCCCCTGGAGGGGTTTGCAGGAGGGTAGGAGTGGGGCACAAACCGAGTGTTAGAGAATCACCCCGGAAGTCCCTTGGACCTGAGGCAGGAAACCTGCTGTGGGAGCTGCCCATGGCCGCAGCTTCTCCTCTTTGTTTGGAAACTCGTTTAGCGTGCTCTAAATGGAATGATGCGTAATCGTGCTGTGTGGGTTTGTTTGAAGTGATTTTCAATTTATAAACATCTTGGAGGACTCTCCCAATGTGAAATCCAGTTCAGGACCTTTCTGCAAATTCATTGCTTTTCCTGGCTTGAGGTGCACCATAGTTGCCTTTCTCCTCGCAGACCATTTGTAATTCAAGATAAAGGTGTGCCAGAAAGTAGCAACAAACAGGCACAGGAGGCGTGATTTAAAATGGAAGAATATTAATTGGCTTTACCAGAGTGTGTATTTCCATTACGAGAGAAGTGGCTGCCTAGATTTTTAAAAATAATTGGTTAGTGACACACCTGCAGTACGTATGGGAACTCTAGAAACTTGAGAACAGAAAGTAAAGGTCAAGGTGAGAGGAACAGAGGGACAATGAACCTTTTGTAGCCGTGCTGTTGAACTAGTGCTCAAGTTTGCTGGTGGGTGCATTCAGAGAGGCAGAGAGACTAATGCGCTTGTGCTGGATTAAAAAATAATACAACAAATAGTTTTCCACAAGCTATGGTTTCCCTAAATTCTTCTCACCTTAAGAACAGTTCGTTGTGGGTATTGAGTTTGTAAATGTGTCTTCAGGGAATTTTTTGAACTTCGTTTATGTGTTAGAGCAGAAGAATTAATCATGCTGTAGTCTTTGACTATGAGCAACCTATTTTAGGAGATCTTCAAGTCCACACAGTAGTTTAAATCATTGCTAGAGATGGTTAAGCCTCCTGGAGACAGACCTGAGTTTGATCTCAATCCTACAATTATCTGTGAGATGTGGGACTGTAGCTAAGTCACTTAACTCTTTAAGCTTCTGTTTTCTCACCTCTGAAATGGGGGCAAACATAATAACTATCTCTTTGTTTTGAGGATTGATGTGATGATGAAGATGATAATAACTGATATTACTGATCTTTTACCAGACCCTGCTGTCAGGCAGTGGGCCAGTGGCTTAACATACTTAAAAATTCTTATAATAAATTTATGCACTAGGTATGATCATTACTACCATTTACAGGTAACAGAGGCTTACAGAGCCGAAGGTAGGATATGGTGGAATTTGAATTAGCATCACCAAATTATGGCCCATTGGTTGCATCTGCTTCCTGTTTTCCCTGCCTGTGTTTGTAAATAAAGTTTTATTAGAACACAGTCATTCATCTATGCATCATCTATGGCTGCTTTTGTGCTGGCTGTCCATCAGAAAGGATATATTAATTTTGTATATCAGAAAATTTCAAATTCTTAGGAAATTTGAGAAAACACCTTCCTTATAAAATGCATAAAAATATTGTGGAAATGCCACTTATAATAAAATATTATGACCCATATTGTTAAAAGTCTGTGTCATATAAGTAGCATTCTTATAATAGGAAAAGGAAACCGCAAGGATTTATCCCTTTTAGTGAGAAGGTATATAAGTAGCACACCTTCCCTAATAGTTTTTTTCCTTTGTTATTGAATGTATTGGAGTGACATTGGTTAATACATTACATAGGTTTCAGGTGTACAGTTCTGTAACACATCACCTGTACATTGTATTGTATGTTCACCACCCCAAGTCAAGTCTCCCTCCTCTCTAACAGTTTCATCAACAACAAAGAAATCATTATAGTTTCAATTTTACCCTACCCAGAATTTTTACTTCCATGCGTTGTTTGTCTATTATTGAGTCAAGGGATCCCCTATCCTCTGCTCAGTAAGTGGCCTTGGGACTGTATTGCTTTGGAACTCACAGAGTGCAGTTACTTGTACTGAAGGGATAGTCTTGGATTTCCTTTCACTAGACCCAGTGCCACGATTCTGGGTTGGTGGATGGGGACGGGGCTGGGGGGTGCTATAGATTAGCTTTATCATTTTCTGTTGGAATAGCTGTTTTTTGAGATGCAATACATTTTTAATCTGGAACATTTAGAAAATGCAGATAATTATGAAGAAAAACATCATTGTCATGTGGCCTAACCACACTACCAATAGATAGCCAGTGTTGCTCTGGTATCTATTCTTAAGTAAAATTCTGTGTATTTACGTGCATATCACCTTTGATAGATGTATGCCCATACATATAGGTATTTCCTTGTGAGTCCTTGAGTGGACTCAGCTGGGACATTCCTGGGTCCGAGTGTTCTGACTTGTACCGGAGTGACTTGTGTGCAGGAAGCAGGAGGTTGTGTGGTCAGCTTTGTCTAGAAACCACGTCCTGCAGGGATTTCTTTCCTCACTTGATATATTTTTCCCAGGTGTATTTTGTATCTCTTTTCTGAGTTGATTACTTTCCTATTGGGGGAATTTTGATTCTTTTGTTTGAATTTAGATCCCTCCAGCAAGAACTAGCGATAATACTGATCAATGGCAATAGTGATAAGATTTTCAGCAGGTGACTCCTTCCCTACCACCTCAATACTTTCTGTGTAGATAACCCATTATTAAAATGTGGAAATAGTTTTGAAAGCTATAGGATGAATTTAATGTTAAGAAGTCAGGCTAAATAAAAATAGGGGTTTTTTTTAGGTCAGAATATGTATATGTATGAGAAGTAACTGTTAAGTGATTAGATGGAATTTTCTGGCTGCTTTACAAACTCATTCTCTCACATGCCACGTCTGCTGCATCATTCCGTAGGTTGCTTAAAAAGAGAACTCTATTTACTGTGTTTAGCTTTGAGATGTTTTGATCTGGTTCTCAAAGCAGAGAGAGGTCTGGGCCCTATGAGGATTTTGGTTCAATGACCAGCCTGTAAGCAAAGCATTCCTGAGTGATTTTTCCATTGGCAAACTCAAGACCTTTGTGATTCACACATCAGGGCGAGGATTCTTTGGAATTGAGTGCTTTAGATTTATGTGATTAAATAGACTATCATTGCATCTTATTTAAAACCCAATTTCCCTTCCCCTTCCTCAGCCCAGTTATACAGGATCCATGCAATAAATACTAAATACAATAGTGTTTATATATTAGATTCTGTGTACTGCCTCACTCTTTGCTCTTCCTCACTAGGTACCAATGAGGAGAGGCCTATTTCTTACTAGCAGTTCTTATCACTTGCATTTCAATCAAGAAAGGCTTTCATAACAGCATCCTTTTCTTGACTATTGCCTGTCAGGGCTGCTCAGAGGGAATGACAGCCAACTGCATGCCTTGGTCTTGAAACCAGGAGGGTGCCTAGTCTTGTTGGTACCCCTTCTCTCGACACTAGCTGGATCTCTTGGTAAAGGCCAGTTTACAGTATTTACAGGGAAGTCTGCTCACTTCCAGGGAAGCGGCCTCCTTTTCCATGAAGTGCCTAACCCCTCGACGGGGAAGACAAGCAGCAGCTCTGATTCTCATCCCCTGGACAAATTCATCAGGTGTTCTAAGTTTTAAATGAATATCAGTGAAAGTGGTATTCATGTCCCCAGGTTTCTTAAGGGAAAGATTTGGAGATACACCCAGGGGGACAAGGATGGAATGTAGGGGGAGTTCCTAAGATCTTGTAAACTTGATGATCAATAAACTCATTTGATAGGAAGATTGTTTACCTTCTCTTCTGAATGCTGCTTTCCCAGAGCCAATAACAATTTATATGAGGCTGGTAGGAGTAAAAAATACTGATTTTGTTTAAAGAAAAAAAATTTATCATGGTATTTCTAAAATGTCTCAGGGAAGGGAAGAGCAGACAATGAAAATAATGGGCCAGCAGATTTTAATTTCAGTATACTTTTATAGGAGTCTAGTGGGAAGTTTAGTTTTCTTGTACCATGAATACCTTTATTGGGTCTGTTCATGAGAAATTTGCAGGACACAAACGATGTCTGCAGAACAGAGTGTTCTCAAAATGTGAGGCTCTGAGCTATAGACAGAACAGAACGAATACAGCTACGTTTATTCTGCCATCAAATGAAAGTGTGCATCGATGCAGAAGCTTTTCATTGTGAGGCTAAATTGATCCTTCTTTTTATTTTATTTTATTTTATTTTTAACCTTTATTATATATTTTTCTATTGCCATTTAGTATGCTCATACCCACCTCCTAAATTGATCCTCTTGGGGATGACAGAAGTTTTAACTCTCTGACAGCGAGTTATGGTTCAGTCTCACCATTCCTGCTTCTGTGTTGGCCGGCTTTTCATATGCAGACATATGGGTGAGGCTGACATAGGTTGTAGTAATCGATGGGGCTAAAACCAGAAGAAAAGGAAGTAACGTGTTGCCACTGTGATGTCCTGTGTTCTCCAGGCATTATTGTAGTTGAGCCAAGCAACATATTTGAAGTAGGTAGGTTATATACTCATTTTGCACTCAAGAAAATGAAGGCTCAGAGAAGGTGCTCCGTTTGCCCGGCTAGTAAGTTTTAAGCTGGTGACTGTTTATTACTGGTCAAGGCAGGTCAGTCTGGCCCAGCAGTTCCTCTCCTTTCCACTGGAGGACAGAGACACACCCATCTTCTGTTCAAGGGTAGTCCACTGAAATCCATTTCTGCAAAAGAATAAGACCATGAGGAACTTAAAGCCTTACCTACAGAGGAAAGTTTGTTGTATTTGAACGTGAGTCATTTAAAAAACATACATTCAGTATCCTTTCTGTGCAAATCAGTATATGCTCCAGCACGGGGGCAATTTGGTCTCCCCTTGGAAATTTCATCTGCTCTGGCACTAGCTCTTACACTATATTTATCACACAGAAATGGGTGAATCCAAGCGTTTCATCTCAAGCCTTAAGATGAAAGCCTCACCTCTTTCCGAATTCTGGTTTTATATCCCAAAAGTACTTAACGTTTCTGCTTGTGATCCATTTTACATCAACCTTCACATGCAATGACCAAGAAATTTGTAGGTACTTCTATGGACGTTGTCAATTAATCCTCAAGGCAACACACTCGACTGTGTTTTATCTTCATTTTATGTGGAAAAACCCCACAAACCAACCAACTGAACAAAGAGGTTAAGTGATTAGAAGGACTTCACACAGCTGCCATGTGGCATGTGGCCCACCTGCAAAGTGACCCCTTGGTCTTCCAGGGCCGGGGCTTTCTCCAGGACAGTCTCCCGCCCCTGGACCAGAAACCCACCTCTCCCAGCCATTCCCTCCAAACAGAACTCCGTGTCTCCCTTAGGACGATTCTCTCCTGCCCTGTACTTTTGCTTTCTCTTAATTTTTCTGGTCATTCAGACATACTCTTGTAATCTTCTTTCATTCTGCTTCTCTCTTGTCTCAAATATCCTGTTTGTAGAACAGTTCCTTTTAAAAATACTTCTGTTCCCATTTTCCTAATCTAAGCTATTATTTCATGCCTAAATTGTTGTAGTCTCCTAATTAGTCTTATCTCCTATCTCATTCAGTTTGATTACATTAAATAAGCACTTGAGTCCTACTGTATACAAAGTACCATGCAAGGGAATGCAAAAATTTCTCTTTCTGGGCTACTTTACAAATAAACACTTACCAGGTTGAAATGCTGTTTCTAACATATTTCCTTGCCCAAAATCATTGACTGTCATTCTCACTACATGGTTTCTATAATATTACTTAGCATTTAAAACCCACTAGCCTTGCTCTAGTCTGCCTTTCAGCCTCCCCTTCTCCCCCAAGATATTTTTCAGCATAAGCCTCTGCTCCTGTCCAGGAATTATGTTCAGTTTACTCTTGTTATACACGAAACAAATGCACTGACTCTGTGCCTTTCCTTCATCCACAGTGGCTTCTTTCATCTCCTAATTTAACTCAGCACTTTAATGGGGTACCTTCTGTAACCAGGAACTATTATTTAGTGAACAAAGATGAATATTTCTGCCCTTGGAGTTAGAGGGCGTTAGAGACAGGCAGTAACCAGCAAATGTTAAAGTGAAATAAATCGTATATTCTCTCAGGGTGTGGTCAGTGCTCTGGAACAAAAACATGGAATGTTAAGAAAGAATTCACAGTGCTGGAGTGAAGATGTGTGGGTTACGATTTCAAATAGGTGAGGTCCCGTTTTAAAAGATGGCATTGGAGCCAAGACTAAAGTAAGTGAGGGAGTTACGCGCCCAGAGAGCCAGGGGGAAATATTCCAGGCAAAGCAAACAATTGCTGCAAAGGCTCTGAAGCTGAAGAGTTCTTGGTATGGGTGAGGGCCTCAAGGAGGCCAGTCTGAGTGAGCAGGGAGTGCAGCAGCAGGAGGCAGGCCAGAGAGGTGACGGGGCCGGCACGCAGGACCCTGGCAGGCCAGGGTGGGCCTTCTGTTTGAAAGGGGCCTGGGGAGGATTTTGGAGTGAGAAGTAACTTACTTGTTACAGTTAGTTCTGCTGCTGGCTGGGTTTATGTATACCTCAGGGGGATTAGGGTGGAAGAAAGAAGACTAACTAGGAGACTTATCGTAATCAAGGTGGCTCACATTGTGGACATGGACGTGGAACCGGTAAAAAGAATTTGGATTTTGATGTCATCTGAAGAAGAGCCAATAGACTTTCCTGAGGGAGTGGACTGAGAGGGGATATAAAAGAGAAAGGGGGAAGTCAGTATTGAATCCAAGATTAAATCCTAACTCATCATTTACCCTGTATCGTGTGTGTGGTGGCACTCAGTCGTATATGTGCAAATAAATACCTTTTAGGAACTCATAAACTGAGAGGTGAGGCATGACATAAACTTATAAAAGTTAAAGGATAAAAGTGTGTGTGTAGTATCTTCTGAATAAGATTGCAAGTTCCTTAAATGTATTTATTAACTCTGCAGACCTTCTTAAGGTACTATTAAAGGCCAATAATTGTCTTATTTCTTTAGTAATGCTAAATGTAATTAGAGGCAATTTGAATGTAGTGGATAAGTGCACAGGCTGTGATGGAAACTGATGCATTCAAACCCTAGTTCTGTTATTTATTGACTGTGTGATCTTGAACAAGTTACATAAGCTATCTACTCCCCATTTTTCTCATCTGTGAAATGATGATAATATTCTCATAGGGTTTACTGTGGTTGAGTAAATGACCTAATAACACACAAAGTACTGAGAACAATGTTTGGTACATAGTAAATGCTCAAATACTGTTTACCATTCCCAAGTAAGTGTTCAGGAAAACGTAGTTAAAAGAGGATTAACATTTGGAGTGACTTTCCTTTCTTAAATACCCATGTTTAAAATCTGCCAAGTTGCATGGATGACATGAATAATAAGGTCTATAGTAAGCATTGCTTTCTAGCTGATGGTTAAAAAAAGAACACAAGAAAACTGTATTCAGACAGTGTGATTAGCTGTCTCTCTTTAGGGGTGGACATGGAGGCTGGTCAGCATCCCCTCTGGGGACGTTTGATTGACAGACTGGCAAACAGCATTTAAATACCTAACAGAAAAAAAATCAATATTTTCTTATTATTTTTTAGTTTAAAATGTTGAATGTGTATTAAAATGAGAAAAATAATTTTCAGGATAGATACGACTTTCTTAGTACATAAAAGCAAGGAGATCACATCAAGAAGGGAATATTATTTTTTTGCCCCAATACAGGAAATTACTATTTTTCCCTGCATGTTTATGTTTCGATACCTAATATCTCCCTCCTTTCTTTCTTTCCCTCCCCTCATGTGATGGTTTTCCTTTCATCCCTCATTATCAGCAACTAATTCGGCCTCCAAGTTCAGGAAGGAGCCCTGCGTGGCTGCCATGGAACTCGTGCCGACGCCCTTTAGTGCCCGAGGTGGCGTGAGGAGCAGCTTCGCTCTGCTTCCACTGTGCCTGGTACCTCAGCGAGGCACTTGGGGGCTGTTTGAGCTCCGAATTCCTGATCCCATTTTATACATCCTAGATGGCAGTGCAGACAGTGGCTGTCAGTGAATAACAGGTAAATATTGAACAGGGAAGCCCTTTTGATTAACTTTGCGGATCATTATTCGAAAGGAGCCTGTAGTCAGACCAGCTCCATCACTCATGCTCCTAGCACATGGCGTGGGGGTCACCACATCGAGTGACTGGTGAGAAAGCGGCCCTTGCGTTCTTTGTTCTGTCCCTGGTTTCCTGCAGCGCTGGCCTACTTACAGCTATGCAATGAGCAGAAATGGTGACAAACACAACAGGAATGCAGGATATTTAAGGTGAGGAAGTAGAAAGAATGCTCAAGGGGGACTTTGTGCTATGTGGATATAAATAAATTAAAGCATACTTATAATACTTACAATAACTTTTTGAATTATATAACAGTATGGGTGCCCTTAGCTTTTTATCCAGATTTGGAAATCCTTTTCTCATGTGAAAAATTTAGGCAGTCAGGGAAGACTGAAAATAAATATTTGATCTTACTAACGTGTGCCGAAAAGAAGTAATTTCAGCACCTGTTTGCTTTCCGAGATTTAGTCTCTACCACCTCGTAAGGCACAAGCTGCCTCCATGATACACTTACCCAGAAGGTTGTTCTAGAATCAACTTGCTGTTTATTAAGTGATTCTGACTCAGTCACTGATGGTGAATTAATGGTTTATTATCACTTGGAACAACACCATTGTCACTATTAATATTTGTGAGATTCCATCAAAGAATATACATGGAATTTGGTAAAAAGATAGATGGGGTTGAACAGAAACGATTGCCTTCTGCGCTCAAGGAACATTCTAGGTGAACTCTTACAGGGTCACAAAGAGGTACAGGTAAACCATGACTGTGTCGCTCATCCATCTCTAGGAGAGGCCCAGTTTGGTATTCAAACAGGCAATTCCAAAATGTTTTCATGAAGTTGATGTTTTACAGTAAATATTTAAGTCGAGCCTTTTAATAATTTTGAGATGTAGGAGCATGCAGAAAACTAAGTGCGATAATCAAGGTTATTAAAACAACCAATAACAGAAATGGAAGTCTACTTCCTTCTTATCTTAATTCTAGAGCAATGGTTAAAATGTAGACACTTTATGACATTTTAAATGGATAATTACAACATTTTAAATTTACTTAATTAGATGGATTAATGCCATTGTTACTTGCTGTTTAACATTTATGAACCACAAAAGTGACAAAATCTATATAAAGACTATTGGATGGAGTCTTAATCTTATGTGTCACATAGTGTTAAGCCCATATAGCTGAGGCAAAATAACAGCCAAAGAATAAAAAAATTCTATTCTAAAAATTATGTCAGTAAGAAGTACAATATAAAGTGGTTATGCTAACTAGAACTGTAAACTC
>PVKM010045101.1:0-12060 GCA_004027735.1 Carollia perspicillata
AGGCGGTGTGAAATCCGAACATCCCCAATTACCTCAAGTTCCACGGGATTATTAGGCTTTAGGCCGACGCTCTACAGGAAATGAAAATGATGATTTGGAACAATTTAATTGGTATTCGTTCGGTAAGCACCCAAGTGCCGGGCGTGGGCTGATGCGAATGCTAAGGTCTGAACTACAAGCACGAAGTCAAAGTGTCGGTTGCCTTCGGCACAGAATGCCATTACTAATTAAATTTTCCAGTAACTGTGCATAGCAATAGGACTCCCAGGGAGCGCGGGGATATTTAAGGTTATTTATTTCTGCCATGTGACTTTTTCTCTGAAAACATTTTCTTGTACAAATTGGCATTTACCAGGTGCTGAAAAAGTTGACAGTCTCAATATTTCCTTTCATTTAAATTAATGTTTTCCTTAGAAACCTTGCCAAAGCTTGGAAAGCTTGTATAACTAAATATATTTTCAAAAGAGGCAAATATTCTGAAAAGCACAGGGTAAGTGATTAGTCATTCAGGTGCCTTTTATTATATATATATAGGATCTATTTAAGTAAGCAACTCAGTTAAGACTTTTCAGTCATTTTAAAGAGGGTACAAGAGAGTCTGTGTTTTAAAGCCTAATTAAAAGTTGATCAGATTTCGGTTTAGAATTACATAACACTGAAATTATTTTGTATGGATTAGTGTCAAAGATAACACTTAAGAATGTTTTGTAAAGAAGCAAGCCTCACAGCAGGACTCAAATCCAACATTCTTCATGAAACCTTTCAAAAATAAACCACATTTCTCTAAGAAGAAAGTTAAGGGAACTTTCTTCGCTTATCTAGCTAGCTCGCTTAACGATGAGCTAGCACTATATAAACAATTCTTTGAGTATGTGAAGGTGGACTTATCTAGTATAATTTTCAGTGTCTACATCACTATTGCGGTTTTGAGTATTGCTTCTGTTATGAAGCAGCCACATATTAACAAGAAGTGTATATGCCGCCCCCATAGGGTGGGTTGAGCTGGTTGCAGGTTGGGGCTGAGATGAGGCGCCAGCCTCACGCTGCACCTGTCCATCCCCCGGAAGCTTGGGCTCCAACCAGGGCATGTGCCTTCAAGTACCTGGGGCCCATTTTCCAATCCAGATCGCTGCTAGGAGCCCAGGTCCCGGCTGCCGTGCACGGGGCCCTTTGTGGCCGTGTCTCACCTGGCTGCTGTCTCACCTGCGTGAGAGACCTCCGCTATTTCGGGGCAGGCTGTACACAGACTTGTGTGACCTGCTGGCTCGTTTTCATAGTGATGCTTGAGGAATCTTTACTAAAAAGAGAGAGCTCTGCAACCAAGGAAAACGATTCTGCATTCTGATTCAGCGTTTCATTTATCGCGTGCATTTCGCTCAGGCTGATCTTAACTCAGGTGTTTTACTTTTTGTCACTAGTTATGAACCTTAGTTTCCACCTTAACGCTGGATGTTGTCACACTGGAGTGACCACAGGATTGCGTTGTTCAGGAAATGTTAACGCGTGCTCGCTCTTCGGCATGCGGGTGAAAGTCATAAATTGGGATACAATCCTCAGCTCATAGCGCCCTTTCCCATTCCTGCAGTCCCGATAATACCCTCACATCATCTGATGTACTGGAAATCCGCCGAGGGCGTAGACCCCATGTGGCCTTACCGCCACAGATGTTTTTAGAAAGAGAAGTGAAGTAGTTTTGATGATGCATTGGACACCACGTGTGAGACAAAGACAAATGGAAGGGTGACTTCGAAATTTACTCGTCGGGAAGCTGACCGAATGATGGTGCCTTGCATGAGGAAGAGGGGGCCTGGGGAGAAACACATGAAGGAAGAGAAACAGAGTCCGCAAGAGCCGAGACGCCACTTAAAAACAGTGAGCTGCTGGGTGGCCACTTGTGGATGGGAGAGGCATTCTATGCCCACGTTCAGGAGAGGGGTTGGCCCAGGCAGGTAGACTGGGGGACACCAGTGCATGGATGGCCATCGAGGCGGGAACCAGAAGACAGCGCCCTCCGGAAACGAACAGAGTGGGCCGTCTGAGTAAACACTGGGCAAGAGCACAGACCTCGACAGGCGAGCAAGACGCACTGCGTGCGGGAAAGTGCACTGTGTGTACAGAGACAAGGGCTTCATTTCCCTGGGTGCCCAAAAACGGGCCGCTAATGCACGAAGGGAAAACTAGGGGCCGTGCAACGGACCCTGGTAACCAGGTAATGGTGGCAGAAGACTCTGATAGGGAACCGCACTACTAAAATGAACCGGAGCACAAATGTTATTTTCCACTTCTCCAAACATAGCTCCTTCTATGCCATCCAATCCAGATGGTCGTCTATTTTAGAGCATCGTCAACGTCAGGGCTTTTATCGCACATGTTAATGGTAAAAAAAGCCTTTTCTTACCATCAAGTGACTGAATCTGGGTAGAATTCATACGTCCTTTAAAAATTCCGCAAACTCTATTTCTTCTCCTTAAAAATTCCTCGTTTTTTCATCCTGTCTTTTCCGTCCTGTTAGTTCATCTTGTATTACTTAACACCCTAAATTTCACGGACTCTACTGCATGTCAGCTCATGCTTTGGGATCATTATATTCAAGATTATGTGCCATTGTTATTCTCCCAGTTTCCTCTTAGTAAATTCTTCACAATTATTTCATTGCCTTATAACTTACTCTCTTTCCTATCCATAATTGTGGCTCAAGTACTTCAAGGCATTTCGATGCCTAGCGTTGAGGGACTCATGTTAACATTGTCCACTTTCTCTCCACTCGTCCTCGAGCTGGCGTTCTCTCCTAACCCCAGGGCTATGTGAACCTTCACTGGCATCTTGCTGGGTAAATGCCATGCGGGATCTTTCTGATCATCCTTAATAATCCAGGTTTGTTCGGCCATTTAAGACTCTCTTCATAGCTTCTGTCCATCATCACCTTATGTGTATTACAGACCTTCGTTATATCTTTCTGTGTAAGGTGAACATGTTTATTTTTTAGGTTCCTGGTTTGCGAGCACATTGATTTTAAGATGTTCTAAATATCTCATTTGAATTCTGCATGTGCTAGTCCCCCCTGGCATGCCTGCTGGGCGGGGGGGGGGGGGGAAGGCCAAGTTCAGTCCCCTGCTTTATGATGACTCCGTACACGGAATTGCAGCCCTCGGCCCTCTTTCCTTTTAGCTAAGTATTTCCCAGATGCTTTACTGTTTCTCCCCAGGATGTTGTGCTTTGTGTGTTGGCCTTTCTCTAAATCTTTCCTATTTTATAATTACAAATTCAAACAGAACCCAGCGCTGAGAAATCACAGAGATCAAGATAATTTACATAAAAGCATTCGGTAAATTATAAAATGCTATTCAAACATAGAGTCATATTTTTATTGCTCTAACTTAGGGGGCAGGTTTCTCCTTAAGCAAAAAGGAAAATCGTTCCTCTTAGAAATTTTATTTCTTATAGAGGCATGCATATACGCACAGCGATTTGAGGGGCTTTTGCTAAAGCAGAAAGGCACTGAATTTGAAGGATGCTTTGAGGACTCCTCTGCTCCCCTGTGTTAGCTCTGTTTTCTGCCTTGCCACGAGAATTTAAAACGCGTGTCAAACATTGTCAGAGGTTTACATTTCAGGTGGTTAAAGACAGGTCGCAGTGAAGGGCTGATGTTAGGTGAACCTTTTTCTCCTCGCAGCCTAACTGGAGGGCACTGTAGGCCAATGTGTCACTTGAAAAGGACAGCAGCTTGGGGCTTTCCCTCTAGTTAATGAGTCAGGTGGTTCACCAGACTGTGCACATGGTTTGCCTTTGGTTCGGAGAAAGACTCAGAACACAGTGCTGGGTACGCAAAGCGCTCTGGGGAGCTGGTTTTCTTCCCAGCTGATTTCTGTCTTCAGTGAGAACATGCCTCCTGTCCAGCTGTTCTCAGGGGAGGCTTACCGTATTAGACGTCTACGGAGTTGGGGAGAAGTGATGAAAAACTGTGCTTTCTGCTGGGTGTTTCCCCGGAGGAGGAGAAGGACCCTTGGCTGAGGTTTTGACTCTCCCTTCCCTAAGCTCCACCCTCTGTGGAGGGCCGGGTGGGACTAGGTCTGTTCTCATCGTGGTGCCCCAGCACCTCCCCAGCAGTGCCCACAAAAGGATGTTGCTTGAGGACATTTGTGATGGCTGACAGTTAGAACAATGTCTGTTCAGTGGGAATTTTGAGCTGAATGAATCTCATCATGAGCAAAAAAGTAAAGGAAATAGCACATTTATTGTATAGGCTGGATTCTAAACGTGCTCTGTTTGCTTAATTATTTTCCTCTTGCAAAAAAAATTCAAAATCAAAAAATTCTTGAATGGTAATATCTTAATTGCAATATTAATTCTTAGCTTAATCACTTTGAGTATAAACAACCTGATATGGTAAAGCTCTTACAAATTTTTAAAAAGTTGAAGCCACGGAAGCGAAGTGTGCCTCATGTCAATGTCATCGCAAACCGCGTTTTCCAGCGAATTCCTGTGGTTCAGAGTGTGCCACTGACCCTCCTGAAACTGCTCTTTGAACAAATGGCATTGATCAGGAAAACAGCTGCGACTTCCAGTGAACAAGGAGAGAAACCATTTAGCCGGGAGCGCATTCTGCGCATGTAGTGATGTCTTTAGGAGTGGTTTCCGAGCAGCTGAGTCCACCGCCAGAGGAAGGTTAGGTCAGTGTTCCAATGAAAGCATCAGATACTTCTCGAGAGTGTTCTTTTCCACACATGATTATTCTTGTGTGGTGTAGACTCACGTGTACGTATGACACTCTAAAATAGATATGAGTTCACTTAGCCATCTCTTGGAAAGGAAAACATTGCCAATTGGTTCTAAGTTGAGATCAAGTAAAAAGGCTACCATTATGACAAAGTATTTTCTGTTGATAAACATGGCATTTTGATATTACATTTGTATTTATTTTCTATTTCTTAAATTCACTTTTTATTGAATTTTTCCTTTGCCATTTACTCCCCTTATACCTGGTCCCCTGCTATCACTACATTTTTTAAATGTTGGATTCAAGTAAATGATTATGTAAAAATAAGGAAGTAATTTTCATGGCTTACAATGAGAAGCAACATATTAAACTCAATGTTCTCTTTTGTTCTGAATGGCTCATTAAATTTGGACCATTTCGGAAAAAATAAAATAGAGGCTCATTTTGTGCCGTACTTGATTTCCAGAAACTGTCCACTAGAGACTGAGCTTTGGGGACGAGCTTTGCCACGTGGCATTAAGAAGAAAGGTATTTGTGGGGGGACATGTTAAATGAATAAAATCAGCTTACGTCAGCCAGTATTTATTTGGCGTCACCTCACATTTTACACGGGCAAGGACATAAAACAGAGCCTCGCCTACTAATTTCTTGATAGTGAAAAAAGAAATCCAATGCGAAATCAAACCTTTTCTGAAGAAAACTGATACATGTACAGACTTTATTTTGCTTTTACCTATTCAATATAAACATATCTTTAAATACATGAAGGGAATTAATGGTGTGTAAAGCTAATATTCTATTGGCTTTGCACCTCACTTTTGACAACGGAATCAGAGAAGTTTAAACAAAGTCAAGAACATGTAAATTGCAGAGAGGCAAGACCTCACAGCTGAGAACCTGGCTGAGGTCTGGGTGCAGGAGCTTTGTGCGCCCCTTACTCCCTCTGCTCGGAGCTGCAGCTTCACTCGGGTGAGGGTCAGGGGCAGCGCCGTGCAGGTGGTTTGTCAGCCTGGGGTCCGGTGCAAAGGCAGGTGGTGCTTGGGGCAGAAGCAACTACCCAGGGTGTCCGCAGACTCTTCCTAATGAGCTCATCACTACTCATCAGTTTGATCGCGTCATTCATTCTCTTGCCTGACATTCTTCATTTGTGTCTACAGCACTCAGGATGGTACAAATTCCTGGATGCTGTGTACACAGTAATTCATGATTTGTCCCTGGTGCTTCCCTTGCCTCATCTCCCTTACTAGTCTTGCTCTACAGGCTCGACCACAGCCGTACTGAACTTGAGTCGTGTTTTCCACAGCTGAGCTTTTAGTGCAAAACTCGATTACATCCACTTTGTACCGGTAGGAGTTACTTTGCCCACGACTTGAATTTGAAGCTTCTCCTACTGAATACGTATTTGTAAAAAAGAGCCTGATGGTTAGGAAGAGAAAGTGCAAATAAAGAAGAAAGCAGAATAGGTATTGTGCTTTGTTTGTTCATTGGCAGGTTTTGGAAAGTTAAACCTTTAAAAGGGGGAAGGGAATATGGTGCTGAGATGTATTGACCTTATTCTTCTATTCTGTTACTGGGAGTAAAGCAAGGGTATACTTAGTAGGGATCTCTGATATCACAGTAGGACTCAGAAAGTGAGTGTAAATTACTCCCAGTATTAAAGTCTGAAAACGTTATATAAAAAATAATTCACATGTACATGAAGGTTATGAGCGTGTGTGTGCCCATGGGCACCCCTACACACTACACATGCACACACACTTCATCGGTGCATGTGCACAGATACACGTATACACTCAGTTTGTGCACACCTGTCCTCTCCTATAACATATTAAACGCCATCGTTTCTCAGTGATCGGTCCTTGCCTCTTTCATTTCATTTTATATTTTCCTCCCAGGAATATGTATTTTAGCCATCTTTTGTGTAAGCCTGTAAGTATTCCGGGAGGGTGTGGTATACACGTCCATGTACGTTGAGACCGAGGGATGGCTGACAAGCCTTGAAGGGGCCCCGTCAGGGACCCCGTACCAGGCTGTCAGCAGTTCCAAGCACCGATGCCTGAATCTCAACTCTTACAAGGTAACACAAGGGAAATGAGAAATATTTCCGGGACATGCGGTTGGCAAGAAAGTGCTGTTTGGTTATTTTCACTCTTGAATAATCAGAGGATGAGCATGTTGTGAGCGCAGCAAACTACCCCCTTAGAACTCGGCCCCTTAGGTCTACGGGTCCCAGGATCCTGTCACCTGATTCCACAAGACCTGGAACTGAACTCGCCCTTCCTACATCAGCACTTTTTCCTTGTAAATGATGGACCCTTGTTCAGTGTGTTTGTCGTTAATGCGCAGAAAGACAGAGAACAGGAGCCTTTCTATCTGTTCTTACAGAACAGGGATTGATGAGTATTGTATGTGGCAGAATTTGGCCTAACAAGAGCTGATCTCACGGGAGATGGGTCGGGACACAGCCTCCACTTCCTGTCTACGTCGCAGGTTACTGGTGGACACCGACAAGAACCTGGCAGAGTGGCCGAGCACATTGTCTTCAGCCAGGTTCTATGGCTTTAACTGCATCCTTTATAGCCTTTAACTCATCCTGTGACATTTCCTGTTACAGTCCTCCGACTAAATATGTACAAAAGCTAATTCATCGTATGTCCTCCTTAAAGTGGCACGTCTGGGAAATATCAACCATTGTCCTTTCTTTGGGCCAATCCCCCCCAAATTGGAATCATTCTTAATACCTGTTCTGTCACTCAATATAGAGTCGGCACATTCCATGGACCTCACCTCCTAAATATCTTGCAAATCTGTCCACTCCCAGCCCTCTCAGTTGCTACCTTGCTGGTCGGAATGATCACAACATCCTGAGAGCAGCCACCATGCAACTGGTGTACCATGTTGGCTCTGGCTCCATTTCAGGCCATTTATGTCATGGCAGCCAAAGTGACACCTGAGAAATATAAACACCATGTGTTACCACTTGCTTAGTGTTCAGGATTTCCTGTATGTCTTGGGATGTGCACCAAACCTTTTAATATTATCTGAATTTCTGGCGCAGTCAGGATTCTCCCCATCTTTCCTTCTCATCTCAGACTCCCGACTTCCTTCCTCTGCTCAGAAGTCCTCTACTTTTTCTTCTGCTTTTCTCCATCCCGCTAACCTCCCTTCTCTGCAGAGTGAAGTCTGCCTCATCCTTTTTATGTTAATGTGAACATCACTTTTTCATTGTCGTCTGACACACTGGAGCCCATTACAATAGGAAACCATAGCACTGGGGGCTTTTCTTGTATATTTATGAAGATTCGCTTCAGAGATCATTTTCTCTCTCTTCCTCTAGATTCTAAGCCCCGTCAAGGAAGCAGTCATGGTGGGGTTTTTTAAGCCATTGCCCCCCAGTACCTAGTACTGTGCCTGACATAGGTGAACAGAAAAATTCAAAACTTTTTCAAATGCCGATGATCTACAATAGAGCAAAAGTAAAATTACAAGTACTATATGGAAGATTCAGGAGAGAAAAAACCCTAGCAGTTTTCCAAAGCAGCAAAAATAGTAAATAAAAATAATTAATTAATATGAATATAAGGTGATAAAGTTATACATCTTTATTAATTGCCTCATTCATGTTGCTTTGTTTTAAAATGATGGAAATAATTATAATACTTTTTAAATTTTTTTAAAATTTTATTTTCATTGTTGTTCAAGTACAGTTCTCTGTCTTTTACTCCCATCCCAGTCCACCCCACCAGTGCTCCCCACCTCCCTCCCATTTCTACCCTCCTTAGTTTTTGTCCATGTGTCCTTCATACTTGTTCCTGTAATCCCATTATAATACTTTTGATGGTGATATGGGTGCTCATTTTTCTCAGTAATGGTTTAATTTCTTAATAGTGGCATTTCCTCGAGTGACAGTTTAAAGGAGAGAACATCATTCTGATCTTACTCAATTCTTGACTTCACCATGTTATCACTTTTCATCGTGATGATTTTGTCTCCTTGTTTTACCTGGTTTCATCTATTTTCTTCATTCCTTTTACCTTACTGCCTTATTTTTTTTATTTATCGACTTCCCCCCAATTCACAGTGGAAAGTACATCTGGCGTTAAGACACAGTACACACTTCTTAGTAAGTGAACACGGGTGACTATGAGCACGTGCCCAGCGCAGCATGTACCCTGAGGAGCACACACAGCGTGAAACGTGACCTGACTGTAGGTTCATCCTTCCCACCACGAACAGCCGCGTCAAGGAAAACTTGGCCTCCATCTGCGTGCACTGTGATAGTCATGCCCACTGGCTGACGAGTCTATGAGAAATTTCCCAAGGTCGTTCAGCAGATGTTTTTATTTTGTTTCAATCAACTAATGGTGAGAGGAGAGGAAATGTAACAAATTAATTTAATGTCATTTTGTTAGAAGAAATATATTCTATCAGGCTGGCAAGGGACAATGTGGAGTCGCTTTAATTGGAGCATGGGAGATGAGGAAGAACTCTTAGTACTCTGTCAGCGATGCTGTGGTCTTAGATAATTTCTCTCTCACACTGTGGTGGATCTGTAGTCACTAGGTGAGTCAAAGAATGAAAACGTGCATTTTAAAATCTGTAAACTAAGATGGCAGCTCTTCTAAGTGGAAGGATATTTTGTTAAAATGAGGCTGAAGAAATACATTTCACTTTATGTGCGGCCTTTTATATGTAAGAATAATTCGAAATTAAATGCTTGGTATGATATATGTATATATACCATGGCTGTATGGATTTAGCGCAAAAGGGGCCATAATTCTTTTAAAACAAATGTTATGATATCTGCATGTGTTAGCATAGCTTCTTTAACTAAAATTATCTTTTGCGACATTTAACAGCATTCCAGCTAACAAGAAAAAGTAGAATTAAACTTTTTAAAATGAGATATCATTTGGAGTCTTCCTTTCCATATGGCACGCTCAGTTTGGTGGTCCCCATTTTAAATAATCGCAGGGCTTACGGAGAAGTTGTTCTCTCCTTCCAGCTTCTTTGTGAGCAGGGGGAAGAAACTGCTTCGGTGCCGCTTCAGAGCTCAGTGGGGCTGCCGTGGGGCCGTCTTTACAGACTGCGCTTTGTTAAGTGTGTTCCAAGTTCAGATTTGCAGGACGTCAGTAAACACCCAAGTATGAGGAGCAAAGCACAATGATTCTTGTGACTCTGTGGGCGGAAGAGGAGGTCATTTCCAAATGCACACGCGTGGGTTTTTAAGCAGTATTAAATTGAGACAAAGGGTAGAGATGGCACTTTAAAAGTATGTCTTTTCATCTCCATTAAAGAATAAATAAAACTTCAGGGCCTGACAGTCCCACTATTCAATTTCTTCAGGGGACAGTTGATCCGGGGCAGTGTGATCTCGGGCATGGGCAAAGGTAAAATGTTATCCACGTCCTTTAATAATTAAACTAAACTGTGATCTTAACGTGCTCGGACAAGGCACAACATGTGAGCTAATGTTCTCATCATTCAGTTCATGAAACCCTAATCCTCTGAGATACTCTCTCCAAACTAAGAACTTTGGCAGCTATGTTATTACGCTAATCCTATAAAAATTCCACTCTTAGAGCTGTGATAAACACAAACTCGTTAACAATATCTGAAAAGTCTTTGCCAAATAAAACATGCTTAACTCAGAGTTGTGGAATGTATTTGACGGCGGAGGAACTTTGCGTCTGGTTAACGTCTTCTGCCAGATGGGCTTTTCAGGGAATGCGTGTTGAGATATAGCACTACAGGCCGAGATCCCTTTAAAAAGATGGGTATCGAAATCCTACAGCAATAAACTGCCCATAAAAATCAAAAGTGCGCGTTCATTAAAAACAAAACAAATATTAAACAAGCAGGGAAAAAACTTAACCAAATAGTCATTACCTCAAAGGTAGATAGGAGTGTGTTGATTTATTAACTCCTCATTTACATATTTATTATTTGTCTTGTAATAAGAGCATATTACTACTTTGGGGATTAAAAATATTAGAACTGGAACAAAATTACCACCACATAGGGTTTACTCTAGGAGTGTGAGAATGCCTTATTATAGGTATATGTATATTAATAAAATACTTCATCGCGTGGGATTGATTGCACATGGCTCATAGGAATGGTAGATTCACATATCCAAAAGTGAAATAATTCTTACCCCTCCCTACCATCAATACTTTCCTAGTATTCCTGACTTCTGTCATCATTATTTGTTGGCTTTATGCCCTGATAGCTATAGGTCATACAGGAAGATCAACAAATACTAATTGAAAACCAAATAAAACGTTACCCCTCTCCCGAGCCGTACGTTTTTCAAGTGGTTCTCCTTATATAGCCCACCTCTTATCCTCATGGATTATACGAGGAGACTTGAAATTCCCAAGAGCATGTCTCCGTGTTCCTAGTGTTCACCGGTGAGTAACAGGTTCTGAGTGTGCGTTTAGGGACGCATCTGATTGCTTGGCTCCTTGTCCTGGGGTCTGCATGGTGTCCCTGCACGTCCACGCCGAGGGAGGGAGACCGCCGGAGTGCCGGGCAGTCTAGCAGATTCCCACAGGATCGGTATTCTGTGACGGTAATCTTTAAGATAAACATTGTCGCGATGGGTGTTCAGAGAAAAGTGAATTGCATTACGGCAGAAATGGGTAAGCGAAATGGTTTTGGAAGTCCACTGTAAGCTCGGTGTTGTGAAATCAGCCGCAATCATGCCAACAACATACGTGTGGGCATGGAAGGAATTCCGTGTCCCCAGAATGCACCGAATGTCTAAGAAAGCAGATACATTTCGCTGTAACTGTCATAGAATAAAAATATCCATAGTTACATTAAATACCTGTTTAAATGATAAAGTGAAGTATAAGTGTATATGTAAAATAATATAAGAAGATAAATTCTATTGGTGTTCCCCCCAAATATCACTATCTTAACATTTAAATCTTGAAACAGTACCATACAATGGTATACTTAGTAGTTACCTACGTCAGTGAATTGCATCATTGTAAATATATGTATACGTGATATATGTATGTGCAGTTTTTTATATAATTACAATGGAAATTCTTTCATTCAAGCAATCTCAGTGACAAGTAGCTCTTTTTATAACAAGTCACTGGCCTGATGTTGACATTTTTCCCAACTGCCTTACCAAGAATTAGTTGTCAGTTTTGGTAAATGATGACAGTGAACTTTCTCCAAAGGTCGGCTAATGTCATCAGGACGGGTCCCTGTGAAAAGTCAAAGATTATGGGCGCACACTGCAAATTGCCTAACAGGTCTCCCTGCCCCGCTCCCAGCCTGTCCACATCCCCACGGCAGCTGCGCTGGCAGGCTGGGCGGAAGGTCAG